>JAURVB010013522.1:0-12892 GCA_033002965.1 Piper betle | reverse complement strand
GTAGGACTCTGTTAGAACCCAATTGTTCCCATTCATGCATCTCATGTTTGCATCTCCATCTTAAAACGCCGAGAGCAGATCCTGGACGGCTTAACCGAACCCAGTAGATTAGCGAACGGTTCAGTGCGCTCGGTGACATTTCCGAGTCGGTTCACGGGTGAGCCGAAACGGGGTGTTACAATTATTTACTTGCATTTAGCCATATAGTTATAGAGTATAATTATGTTTTTATTTTATGAGTAGTTATTATTTATTCTTGTGTATTTATTATTTATTTATTTATCTAGGAGATTACTTATTTATTTATTTATATGTTTATTAGTCATTTACCTTGTTATATCTCAACTTGTGTGTCAAGTGTTTATTATTGATTCGTTTGATATTATTGCTGATGTGAGCACACACCATAGCCATGCATCATATAGAGCTATTAGTCTTTTGCTTAGGAGTGGGTTTCAATATTGGTCGCAAAGTCCGAGCTCGCCGTAGATGTGTTGATGCGCTTGGAGGTTGGGCCACATGTCCATTAGGACTCTTCTCATATTTACCACTTTACTATATCGTGATTTGACTTCTAGTTCATAGGATGTGTCGAGAGGCTATTTTATCGGACAACACTTAACACAAGTCATTTAGACTTACTTTACTTCCATGATTAATAACCCTCGAGGATTAGATCCCCTGTATTATTTTTGAAGTTAGCTTCACCTCACATTGCTTTCAGATCTACTTATATGATTCCCTTCCCAGCCCTATACGTAGTTTTTGTCGTGTTTTCACTGAGCTGAGAGTTGGTGAATTTAACCTTGCGTATACCATGAGTGGGTGCATACGTAGATCACAGTGTGTTCTTGATTAGTGAGAGGGTTGTTCTTGATGTAGAGTAGATGAGTATTGGTGTGTACAGCACATGTCTAGACTTGTGGTTCACAGGGTACTGAAGGTGATTATTTGCGAGAACTTAGTCCTTGTGCTCTGGGCCAAGAGTTATAAGGAGGTAAGGAGAGGGCTTAGGTTATGTGCTTTTTCTCGAGAGAGGCATTTGTCAACAATGGATTAGCACCAATTCAGATCGGGATGCTATCGAGTCTACAGCTTGATGGCTCCTTAGTAGATGCACTTTGAGGGTTTCCATGGAGATTATATATTGTTTCCTTCCTTGTGGAATTTAGATTCCGCTTGCCAGTTTGTACTAGTTATTTTCTAGACTAGTGACACCCGTTGTTGACATTTTTCTTATTATATATGTAGGTCTTGTGTTCTTATGTGTTGGGTTGGCTTTGGTGGAAGGACAAATAGATGCTATACATACTTAAGCTCAGCACGTCGTTATTTTCTTTTGTGGTTGATGCGTGTTTGTGTATTTATTGATGTATCATGATGTGTCTTCCTATCTCGAGACACCAAGAGGGTTGTTTCATTCTATTTCTCGTTCAAGTCTTGCAGATTAATTAATCTAGATATAACTCGACTTGATCATAATAGTTTTGATCCATTTCTTTGGTGAACCAAAATTTGAGTGTTATAGTTAGTATGAGGCCATGTCTTTATCGATTGAAATGGAAGACTCTTGTTTTAAGCCAAGAATGTAGAGTTGCCGTAAGTCAAGCCGGTAGGTCATTTCCATTTGTTTTTCTTAGGCTTCCAGATTTTTTGTTCAGCCAGACTTGTGCAGTGCATGTTTCATTGTTAGCAGTCATAGAAGAATTGTGGGAGATTTGAGATCCACATTTCTTTAGATGCTAGTAGGGATCTCACAACCATGTCATGATGGGCTTAGAGACTTGTCTTTATATTCCATTGTACTAGAGATTCACACGAGTCAAAATGTCTTTGTTACTTAGTTAGCTGTGGTTAAGTTGGATAGTGACCGAGAGTACTTGGAGCACTGGGGACATTATAATACTTGTTTGTCCTTTTCATGTCACCATTTCGGTCTTCCATCCTTGGGGCATGGACATTGCGAGATAGAGATATTAGAGAGGGAACCTGTAGAGAGCTTGGAGTGTGAAGACACTAGTAGAGTTACTTGATATATGAGCTGGACGACCGAGTGCGTTGGATAGATCCATCAGACCTAGTTCAAGGTCTACTTTTGGAAAACTTTGACCTTGACACAAATCCCTAAGGATAGAGGCTATAGCTATGCTAGTGGGGCCACTAGAATCCTTGGAGCACAAAGGAGAGTTTGGTGTACATGACTTGGATGACAATTTTCAGGAGATAGTTGTGGATGAGGATGAGTAGCGAGGAAGGCCTACTTTCCTATGGACACTTTGTTGCCTCCCCTCTTCCACTAGTGTTTGTCCACCCCGACAGTACTGTTGGGTACTCTTCACCAAATAAAGCATGAACACATTAAGGATGAGCAAGAGAACATTGGACTAGGGATTTAGACGTAGGACTAGATTTACCCAATCTGCCAGTGCCAGATCAGTGGTTGCCACTTGAGATCTAGTCGACATTTATTGGAGGAGTCACCCTAAATTTTAGGAGATCAGTGTGAGCTCAATATTGTTTCAGCATTGTACATGTCACCACGATGATCTAAACCCCTCCAAATTAGACACGCATGGTTGAATAGCCTGAGCCAAGTTGTTAACAACCATCTCTGGGTAGACAGTTACATGGAGGTAGACATGACAGAGATAGTAATAGGTTTACTATATACATGATCAGGTTCTGACCTTCAACACTTAGACAACACTACTATCGACCAAGCTCCTTGACCATTGTACGTGATACACTTCCGCTGTCTGGGTTTCACAACCACCGTTCGAATTATACAACCACCATCCAAGTTGTACAACCACTATCTGAGATGCACAACTGCCACTCGAGATGCACAACCATTGTCTGTGATGCACTTCCATAGTCTAAGTTGCACAAACACTGTCCGTGATGCCCTCCCACAGACTAAGTAATCACTACTGCCGTCCATGTATTGCTCAATCGAGTAGAGTAGTTAGAATGGGAGCCATGACCAAGTAGTAGTTGCCTCACACCATAGGAAAGTTATGAGCACTGGGCTTGTTCTAATGTGTCATCACTAATTGTCTTGCATTCCATTGCCTTGACCTGACATCCTTGTGTCAAATGTATTGTAATATAGTCATATTACACATTTTTTGTGACAATCAATAGAGAGATGTACTGGACAAAGTTAGAGACTATGACATTATTAACCTCCAAATGGGATGACCACAGTTGTTAGATTGTTCAGCCACTATGATAGTACACCCATGGGCCCATAGCCAGAGAACACATTAGATTGTTAGCAAATGATCATGAACACAGTTTAACCCATTCAGAGTTTGGCCCCAGCCAGCAAGAGGAGTTTAACTCATGTCAGAGTGTTCAACATTAGATGGTGGGTTTAGTGAGGGACTGTCCTTGTGAGAGAGAGAGTGATCCCCTTGTGCTTTGCTAACACGATTAGGTTCTTACCTTAAGCCATATGATTTAGCCTTCGCCCGAAGTATAGGAGGTACATTTGCAGTTCTATTTACAGCTTGCAGTGTGGTAGGCAATTACAGACCAGTTTTGAGGTGACAACTTTTCCCCTTGCTTGGGAGCAACATAGTTAGAGACTTTAGTTAACTAGACCATGATAACCAGATAGAGGGACACTAATGTATGCTTGTCTTGATTGATAGCCTTGCTTGAGACTTTACCACTCAGTCAAGATTAGTACTTACAAACGTCGGCACAGGACGACAGGTCACACACCACTGAAGAAGGGCCGAGACACTTGTCAAACCTCAATATGAGTCCTCTAGGCTCAAGGGAGAGATAGTGATTCTTTAGGTTGTTTGAGCCCCGCCCATTTAGAAGTGGGTGACTAGTTTGTTTTGATAAACACGTACTTACTATTAGCTGATTGGACTAGAGCCATTGAGGAGTTGTCTTTTAGAATTGACATTGATTGACTATTCTATAGGATGTCCACCTGTAGTGGAGTAAATCATAATAATCTTAGAGACAGTCCATAGACCTACCTATATTTTTAGCCACTCAGTATCTTACACAGAGATTTCATTACCCTCGTGACTAGAATGGTTACTCATACATCACCATAGACCAGACAGACATACCCACCTAGGAGGATTTTCTTAGCTCAGTGAACTACCTCGTACACTTGATGTCAGACCACATGAGGATGAGATACCCACAAGTTAGAGTTCTGGAGTAGTTTGACCAAAGTTACATGAGAGTTCCAGTCTCCTTTCCTATAACCCATAGACATCAACTAGAGCTGAACCTTCACTTGAATATTTCCACACACTCCTTAAGGTATACAAGTTTTGGTCCCAGTTTACCTAGATAGTTGAGATGAGCAGACAATGATTACTGCACATGCCATAGATCAGATTCAGATTCTGCATTGACATACAAAGTATGCCTTTATACTCCTTGAGACATGTTGTGCAAGCATAGGTGTGTTTGTCGCCTTTTTGTTGCAATGTGCTTCCTTAAGTAGTTAGTGGTTGTATAGAGTGTTCCATAGTCATAGTACACAGTAGAGTCATAATAGCTATCCTTTTACACTTATTGAATAGAGTGAGATACTTGACTTGGTACCGAGTTAGCTAGGACCCAGTGAACATTCCAGTTCCTCGTACAGGGTCACCAGAGTATTTGATCTAGACTGACGACAAGAGCGTATAGCTCATTAGCCTATATCCTTACCTTGTACCAGTATCCACCATATAGCAGTAGGACTCATAGGACACCTTAGTATAGCCGTAGGATCTAGAGTAGAGTGCCATGAGGGTACACGTGGTCTACCTTTAACATTGATGAGGATCAAAGAGACATGGGTAGGTGCCACCCTTTCATAATATAGCTCAGACTAGAACCCTGGAATACTCTAGATTACATGCTAGGCCCTTAGGTGTGAACCTAGCCTTTCCCACCATGGTCATTGCATTTCATTCCCCATAGTTGGCAATGGGGTTAGTCCAGCCAGATGATTTGAGCATGTGTGGTCCTATCCAGCCAGACTAGTTGAGAGCTAGCGAACTTTGTCAATGTTGAGAGTCCTACTTTGTGTTGCTCGTTCGGCTGTGTGCAACAAACTTTTGAGCGAGAGCTACCCTTCATGTCGCAGCTCAGCAATTGTAATTTTGCCAGCTCAATGGCTTCTTCATTTGAGTCCTCTGATTGCAGTCGATGTGAAAAATTCTGAGGATGAAAATTTTAAGGTGAGTTTGTAAAACCCCATCTTCAGGTTAGGTTTTTACCCGTTCTATTACTATGCCAAGTTTGTGCTAGTTTCCGAGCTGGTTTTAGTAAAATCAGCTTTCACACAATGAATATTGGGCCTAGATGTTTGTATGAGCATGTTTTGGAGGCTAACCATGCCCAATATATAGATAATAACTTCAGTTATGCTACAGAAGAGCATGAGTTATCAGTGTATACTTGAGGTATACAAACTTGTTTTTGCTTATGTTAGCCCAAGGTTTCAGGGCTAGATCTAGGCTATTACAACATTCATTAATCCATTTGGGCTTTTAATGGTATCTCATTTACAAGCATCTCAGATGTAAAACCCGTGATTCGAGTCAGGGTTTTACGTTACCGAACCAGTCGGTTCGATCGTTGGTTCGAGTCGAGTCGGTTTCATGAATCGCGTGCTGAGTCGAGACCAGCCGTGAGTTATGAGCGATGAGAGTCAGGTGTACCTGAATATATGATGATAACGTCGAGAAGATGGTGAGATACGAGTTATCTGAATATATGAAAGTATGCAGTATTTTTTTTCTTTTTATATGTTTGATCGTAGAAATAATTTTAGGGCCGAATGACGAATTAGGACGCGTTGGATTATATTCGGGTGGGTTATTAGTTATAGAGCATGTCATTTGGATGTTGTTGTGTTTGTTTTATTTTATGTGATTTTTCCATATTTTTTTAGATTTTTTTAGAATTTATTACGAACTAGTCATTATTTTGACTCGAGTCGGAATCGAGTCAATACTTATTTACGAAAATGCCATCGCACGCCTTTTCTCCCTCCCGACCCTTCTTTCACCCCAAACCCTCGCCGCCGCCACTGTGGTGCGCTGCCGCCGCCGCCGCCGACGCCGTGCTGCCGCCGATCGTCGCCGCCCCGCCCCGTCGTGCCGTCGCCGTGTCGCCACGACCCACCCCGGCCACCGTCTCGCCGCCACGACGCCGGAATCCGCCCGCGAACCGCGACACGCCGCCCACTGATTCCGCCGCCGTTCGGGCCGCGCCGCCGCCGCTGTGACCCCGACGACCACCCCCTCGACGTCGCCGACGTTTCCCCCATCGTCCCGACCACCGTCGAGGCCGGCCGGAGCCTCGATCGGAGAACGCCGCCGCCGCCACCCACTTTCGACGCCGCCGCCGACGGCCATCGCCGCCTCGGTTACTTTGTTTGACACCACCATCGGACCAAGCTCGTCGAGCTGGTGCCGATAGACCCCTTGATTGCCCCGTCCCAAATCATCGCCGGAAAACCGTCGGAATCCGCCGGAAAACCGCCGACACTCGCCGGAAAACCGCCGGAACCGCCGGAAATTGGATTTGTGGGAAATTCGCCGGATCATCCGCCGAACGCACCCGGTCCAATCTGATCGGACTTCGGACGCCGCTAGGTGCCGAATTCGAGTTTCGAGCCACGAAACGGAAACCCTAGCCGTCGCCGATTTTCGACGACGCGAGGTATAATTTATTTTAATTTAATTATTTGAAAGTTTTGATTATTAGAATTGCATGCTAGGATTGGTGAATTGTGTGTTATAATAATATATATAAATGTAGATTTGATTAAGGATAAAAATATGAAATTTGTTTGATTGTGTGGTGTTAAAAATAGAAGTTATGAAACTAATTAGGGTTATTAAGTAATAATCATGATCTAATCAAACTAGCTTAAGTAGACTCGCTAGAATTGATATAGGTTGATGTGTGTTGATTGACGTGTGATTGTGTTGATTGTGTGTGTATGCTATAGGATATGTGATTCATCATGCGGGCGTTAGTTTTTAGCTTGATTGTGTAGGTACGGTGTAGGAGCTCGCCGCCTAGGCGCGTGGACCCGTTTGGAGCTTCTACCAGGTCCGTTTAGGACTCGTTCTCTGATTTACGCTACTCTCTTGTGTATTTGACTTATTATGTGCAGGACGAGTTAAGTGGCGTTTTATCGAATCCCACTTAACTCGGGCCATTTAGCCAACGATTTTCCGGATTAATAACCCTCGAGGATGAGATCCCTCGAGTTTGTTTTCGAACTTCAGATCCAGCTCACGTTGCCTTCGGGCCTATTGTATAAATCCCAACCCAGACCTATATATATGTATAGTTTTCGTGTTTTGGTGAGAGACTGAATGAGGGAAATCCGACTACCGTGCTACGCGAGCGGGCACGTGTGTGTCGACAGTGGGCTCTGGAATGGTGTGCGGGCCGTTTCATTCCCGAGGGATCCTGACAACTCCACCTTTGAGTTCCTCAAACCCGGAGAAGTGTGGAGGTTCACGGGTACTGCATTGCAGCGCATGTCTAGACTTGTGGTTTCAAAGGGTACTGAAGGCGACTGCCTGAGAGTACTCGGCCTTCGTGCTCAAGGCCAGGAGTAATATGGAAGGTGCAGAGGGCGGATAGGAACGAGATTTGACGCGAGAAGCAATAGAGAAATGGCCGAGGCATGAGAATGTGAAAGATAGGGGGACGCTGTCGACCCGATGGCGACGGCTCCCGTATGTGCCCTGATGAGAGTTCTTGAGGAAGTATATGGTTTTGATTCAACAGGAGAGTTTGCTCTCCTGTGCCAGATTGATATTAGTTATTTTCCGGGCCGGTAACACTCGTTACTGACGGTTTTTCTATATATATGTAGGTGAGGAATGCGAGCGATGAAAGCTGTCGGGATTGCGGAGGAGCAGCACGGAACCGCGCACACATGTACCTGCCGCGTGTAACGTATGTTAATGGTGTGTTATTGCTACGTGAATGATAATTTTGATGTGTTTGTTTAGATAAATTACTTGATATGAAATGAACAGATAAATGGGAATGAGCAAGGAGCCTTGGAGTTCAGGCTCGGCTCAGGTAAAAACGAATGAGATAATGGTTGAATGTCATGGTAGATTAGTATGTGTTACCGTATTTTTATAAAATAGTATATATTTTCTTTTGGTTTCTGATTTATTATTTTGTCTTGTCTTTGCTTGTACATCATAGCATGCATGTAGGACTACGTTAGAACCCACGCATCCCATCTATGCATTTCATGTTTGCATCTCCATCTTGAGACACCGAGGGTAGATCCGGGTCGGCTTAACCGAACCCAGTAGATTAGCGAACGGTTCGGTCGCCGGTGACATTTCCGGGTCGGTTCACGGGTGAGCCGAAACGGGGTGTTACATCAGAGATTTTGGACCACCAGATTTGTAACACCCCAATTCAGCCCGAAGGAACGGATAAAATGGGCTACTCAATGGGCTATCGTGTGTAACGACCCAGCCCAAAGTGCAACGTAATGGGCTAAGTCATTTCTTTGAAATGGGTACCCCGAAAGTTAAAGATCTCTAGTCCATTCCCACTTATAAACAGGATCTTCTCCCAGTAGGTATTAGATGTGGGACTAAGTTGAGGGATCTCACAATCCACCCACCTTAGGAAATTTCGTCCCCGAAATGCCTATTCTAGGCCTGTTGCTAGCCCCCAGTCCACGGCCTTTCTGGCCCGTGACCTGCAGCCTAGCCAACATTTCTAGTCTTGGCCCGTTGCTAACCCCAGCCCACGACCTTTTTCAGCACGTGACCGGCAGCCTAGCCAACGTCCCTAGTCCATCCCACCATCTAACACAGAACCAGGTCGGCTCTGATACCATTTGTAACGACCCAGGCCAAAGTGCAACGTAATGGGCTAAGTCATCTCTTCAAAATGGGTACCCCGGAAGTTAAAGATCTCTAGTCCATTCCCACTTATAAACAGGATCTTCTCCCAGTAGGTATTAGATGTGGGACTAAGTTGAGGGATCTCACAATCCACCGACCTTAACGGAATTTCGTCCCCGAAATGCCTATTATTTGCCCGTTGCTAGCCCCAGCCCACGTCCTTTTTGGCCCGTGACCGGCAGCCTAGCCAACGTTTCTAGTCTTGGCCCGTTGCTAACCCCAGCCCACGACAATGTATTTGGTTGTTAGATGTTCTCTTTCATGGATGTATTTAGTGGCTACAATCAAATTCATATGGTAGCCAAAGATGAAGAAAAGACAGCTTTCTACACGCCTAGTGGAATCTATCGCTATACGGTAATGCCATTTGGTTTGAAGAATGCAAGAGCTACTTATCAACGGGCGATGAAATATATTTTTGCTGACATGCTACATGAGGAAATGGAGGATTATGTTGATGACATAATTGCGAAATCAAAAGCAAGAAGTGATCATTGCAAGGTGTTGTGAAAGGTACTTCACCGGTGTAGAGTAAATAACTTGAAGTTCAATCCACAAAAATGTGCTTTTGGTGTTTCGTCAGGGCAATTTCTTAGATTTTTGGTACACAAGCAAGCAATCCAAGTTGACCCTGCCATAATTCAAGTGATTAGGGATATAAGTCCACCTACATCTTTGCGTCAATTGCAAAGGTTCCTGGGAAAGATCAATTACATTCGGAGGTTTATCCCAGACTCTTCATCAAAAATTTTGCCACTCACCCAATTGTTGAAGAAAAGTATAACAAGTTTGAGTGGGGGGAAGCGTGTGAGCAATCCTTCGAGGAGATAAAGATAGGATTGTTAAGGCCTCCAACTTTACTTGCTCCAGTGTCAGATAGACCACTCATCCTATATATTTCTCACACAGAAGCAACACTCACAACCATCTTAGCCCAGGCAAATGACCTTGGGAGAGAACGACATGTGTATTACTCAAGCAGAGCTATGACTTCAATTGAACAAAGGTACACAAAGTAGAGAAAGCATGTTTAGCCTTGTTGTTTGCTTCGCAGAAATTGTGACATTACTTTCTTGCACATGAAGTATATTTGGTGGTACACGACAATCTTGTTCAATACCTGCTCCAACAACCCACCTTGTCGGGAAGAGTAGCAAGATGGCTTTGGAAGTTAATGGAGTTTGACATCAAGTGTGTCACACAAAAAGCAGTGAAAGGTCAAGCAATTGCCGAGCTACTCGCCAACCATTTGGCTCTACCATCTGAGAAGAAAGAAGAAGTCTAGTTCAACACGGATAAGGAACTACTAAAGTGGACTTTGTATTTTGATGGAACAGCTATGGGAATGCGCGGAGGAGTAGGACCCACTAGAGGAGCTGGGGTTGTCTTAGTAGAGCCTTCAGGGAAGATGCATTTACATGCTTACAATTTGGCATATTTTTGCACCAACAGCAGTAGCAGAATATGAAGCAATGTTGCTTGGACTGTTGCTTGCAAAGGATTTGAAAGTGGAATACTTGCTAGTTCGAGGCGACTCATTATTGGTAATCCAACAAGCCACAGGGAATTTTGAAGTTAAGGAAGCACATTTGGTAGTGTGCAAGGCGTGCTTGATGCAATTATTGAAGAATTTCAAAGAAGTGATGTTTGAACATATCCCTCACTCTACAAATTACATGGCAGATGCACTCACCGTATTGGGATCAATATTCATTGCTAAAGGAGAAGTCATAGAGCCAATTATTTGGTTTGCTCGTCATGATGCGCCTGCTAGTGCGGTCTTACCGTCAAGTGTTGTAGTTGAAAGCTTCGCACTAGAGGAGTTTGAGGATTGGTATGGAGATATCATCAACTTTTTGGCACGCAACCAGCTACCTAGTGATCGATACAAGGCTTGTGAGGTGCGACGAATTGCTTCACGTCATCTCATTGAAGGAGAATTATTGTATCGCCAAGGATTTGATGGAGTCTTACTACGGTGTTTGACCAAGGAGGAAAGTTTGAAGGCTATGAGAGACGCACATGAAGGGACTTGTGGAGAGCACCAAGGTGGAAGAAGGTTGTATCACCTTTTGCTCTGCATCGGATACTTTTGGCCAACAATGTATAAGGATTGTATGGATTTTGCTCGGTCATGTGAGAAGTGTTAGTTGCATGCACCTTTGAAGCATATGCCGCCAGAACCATTGCACCTGATTGGCACTTATTGGCCATTTCAGATTTAGGGGCTTGATTTTATCAGTCTCATCCATCCATTATCATCAAAGGGTCACAAGTTCATCTTAACGGCGATTGAGTATTTTACTAAATAGGGTGAAGCAATACCGGCAAGGAAATAGATAGGAGAGTGTGTTGCTCAATTCATCAAAGGAAATATCATTTGTCGGTTTGGAGTTCCCTAGAAGCTTATTACGGATAATGGCACGTCGTTCATGGGATGGCAAGTGGCAGAGTTAACCGAACAACACAGATTTGAAATGGTACAATCATCACCATACAACCCGCAATCTAATGGACAAGTGGAATCTTTCAACAAGATTTTAAAACAAATGTTGCGAATGATGGTGGCAGATAATCAACACGATTGGCATGAAAGGCTACCTGACAGCATTATGGTCATATCGTACTTCCGCACATATGAGTACCGGAGTTACACCTTTTTTGTTAGTGTATGGAACAAAAGCTATCTTGCCTTTAGAAGTAGAGTTACCTGCACTAAGGATGGCCACTGCTTCACATTTATCACCTAAATAGGTGGAGTATGTAGCAAATATAATTGCATCACTCGAAGCGATTGACGAGCATCGTCATGCTGTAGGGAAAAGTTGAAAAAGTATCATGAAGCAATGACAAGGAAGTACAACCAAGATATTGAGCCCCACAAGTTCAGCCCTAGAATGTTAGTATTATGCAATACCCTTGAAGTTAGAGCCGGGTTGCCAATGTCCAAATTTTTCCTATCATGGGAAGAGCCCTACGATGTGAAGTGAAATATTAGTAAAGGATGTTATTAAAATGTCAACAATTAATGGAGATTCCCTTGTTCCAAGTTAATGCAAGATACTTAAAAATTTGGCAAGACATGTGACAGGCGGTCACACCCCGTCGAATGAGGCCTAAATGGTGCACAGAAGGATTGTTGTACAGTGTACATAGCCAAAAAAAACAAATTACATTTTTGGCCGATTCTCCTTTTTGAGTTCGTGAAAAATCGGCAAGGGGGCTAATCTTTGCATAGATTTGTCATGTAGATAGCTCCTGGGATTTGTACTTATCAAGTCATATGGATAAGTTCCAAACTTTGGAGAATAAGTTTATACAGTTCCAAAATAACAAGAAAAGATTTGTAAAAAAAATTGAGTGGCATATGATTTTTTGCCTGTAATCATGAAACAGAAATGCTCTCAAAAGTCAATAAATAACCAAACCTTGAAGAACTACTGTTTGCCCCATCATGTTGCTTTTGTGGAGTTGGAGTTCCTTCGCCAATTGCCGGCGGACGAGTTCATGAAGCCAAGGAGTCTTGCTGCTTTGTCCTGCCGTTACTTTGTTTTGAGCCAAGCTAAAGAGAAGTATTGGAGTTGGAACTTGGAGAGGAGAACCTGTCACTTTGTATGCGTTGTTGAAGCCTCCCCTCGCCAAAGTTTGTGCCTCTCTTTGATGATAGTCTTGTTGCTGGGAATTGCTGCTGCTGCAATCAAGAGGAAGGGGTTGTTGCAATCTCAGAAAACAGGGGATTGGAAGGAAGTTCGAAGGCTGAGTAGGGATTTGAGAAGCGACATGGAAGTCTTCATCGGAAGTCCCCTTGCCGAGTAAATCGTTGCTTTGTTGATCATTGTCACTGCGGGGTGGGTGAAAAACCTAGCCCTTTTCCATATTCTTGCTGCCAAATCATTTGTAATCTTTGAGTTGCTTCGCCGAGAGGGAAAAAGTCTCACAATTGCTGGTTGCTGCTTCCGTAA
>JAURVB010013521.1:0-19441 GCA_033002965.1 Piper betle | reverse complement strand
AAATGACTGGCATACTCTCATATATCTGATAACTCATTCTGTTCTGCTGTGTTCATGACGTTATCATCATATACTTGGGTACGCATGACCCTCATAGCTCATACACGCGACTGGCATCGGCTCGGTACACGTGTCCTGAAACTGACTCAACTTGAAAAATAACGGTCGACCCGACCGGTTCTGAATATAAAACCCTAACTCGAATCGTGGGTTTTACAGCCAATGCCTTGGCCGTAGCCTTTTTGTGGGGCGGCTATCACTGCACTCAGGTGATTGCTATGCCCCGTTTTTGAGGAAGCTCTCACTACCAATTCTAGTGCCAGTGCCTCACACACCCCGGCCGTGGCCTTTTTATGTGGCGGCTATCACTGCGCTCTAGTGCGATGGATGAATCGCTGTACCTCACTCACCCCGGCCGTAGCCTTTTTATGGGGTGGCTATCACTACTCCAAAACAATATCGATGCATTACAAAATTCACGTACATAACACGACCCAGTGTCAGACTGAGTCAATTCATTGACCCCGGTTGCACTCGGTGCATGGTAGGCGAATCTAGGCTCAGGCCGACCTAGGCTACTAACAAGGAAAGTATGATGTTCTATCTATTATACTTACCTGATTTGTGATTACGTTTGACTGTGACCCGTGAACCCTAATACAGTAATGGAGAGGTCGCCTGGGACAGAGATGAGGGATGAAATACTCCCTCCTCCTGCATATATATACACTTCAACCATTCCCTCCATTAAATTCTCATACCCCATCATCTATTGGTATTTCCTAGGTTCAACGACCCCTTCATTAAATTCTCACACCCCATCATCCATTGGTATTTCCTAAGTTCAACGACCCCTTCATTAAATTCTCACACCCCATCATCCATTGGTATTTCCTAAGTTCAATGACCCATTCTCCTTTTATAAAGAATAAATGACGGCTAGGGTAATTGGGTAATTAACACGGTTCACTTAACCTTTTCACTCAACCTCTTAAATGGTATGGTTCACTTTAGTAGTTTAAACGGTTAAATGGTATGGTTTACTTAACTGAGTAAAAATACTTAACCGGTTAACTAATACTTTCCACTTGACCGGGTAATTAATAATTAACCGGGTAGCGGGTAAATAATTTAAACAAATTCATGGATACCAACGTTCAATCCCACCGCGTCGAATATATATATATATATATATATATATATATATATATATATATATATATTGTTTTTTCCCGGGTCTTTACACAATCTCTTTTTGGAGCCAGCAAGGCTTCTCTAACAAGGTAGTGATTGCTGTCAGTGACGTCGTCATTTCTGGCAACATTTCTCCCACTTTTAAACCATTTTCCAGCTAGCCACTGGCTGACTTCAACGACTATCATCACCATCTCCCTCTACGTCCTCCCCTCTGTCAAACGCAATTGACAGCGGATTTTGTTGTGTTGCCCATCGCACTTGTTTGACCATATATTTGTCTGAGGCTGTGTTTACATAGATATGGCTCCAACTCGCCCAATGAGTCGATCCAATCAATTCCCAGTCTGGCGGGATCGAGTTGACTCAGGCCGACTCGATCCAACTCATTCAGCTGACTCAGCCCCAATTTTAATCTTGTTTTAGCCTATTTTCATTAATTTTTTCACCGTTTTCGGTCTTATAAGTCTCTCTAGATTAGTTTAAATGTATATTCACATGGTTTGACACATTTTTAACGTTGTGAATGTTTTTATTTAATTATAGTTTTTTCATTTATTTATTTATTCATTATATAAGTTATTTCTTGTTGTTTATTTATTTATGTGTATGATGCATGCTTATGTGATTATTTATCATTATTAATATTATTTTATTTAGATTTATCATATTATATATATATATGCTCGCTCATATGTTATTATTTATTCATGTTTAGTCTTATATTCATATATTTAATATTTATATTATTATTATTATTCATGATTAGTGTATTATTTATTTTATGCATTTATTTTCTATCTATTTATTCATGACTTCATTTATCTATTCATTTATTATTTGCTCATTTATCTATCTATTTATTTTCATTATCTATCTATCTATTTATTTGCGTGAGTGTTTAATTTACTATTTATTATTGTATGGATGTTTAATCATGCACCCGATTATTTTTTATTTGTTGTTTTTTATTTATGTGGTTTTTTATTTGTTTATTTATTGTTTATTGTTTGCCGAGGTCTCTGATTTTCTGGTTGTGTGTTTATTTATTTTATTGTTTTATTGTTTTGCATCACTGCAAATGTGTGAGGCACTGGCACTAGAATTGGTAGTGAGACTTCCTACAAACGAGGCATAGCAATCACCAAAGTGATAGGCGCCCCACATAAAAGGTTACGGTCGGGTGTGTGCAGGACATGTGGCACTGGAATGCAGTGATAGCTTCCCCATAAAAAGGCTACGGCTAGGTGTGCGAGGCACTGGCACTAGAATTGGTAGTGAGAGCTTCCCCACAAACGGGGCATAGCAATCACCTGAGTGCAGTGATAGCTACCCCACAAAAGGCTACGCCGGGTGTGCGAGGCACTGGCACTGGAGACGGTAGTGGTAGCCTCCCCACAAAAAGGCTACGGCCGTGGTGTGCGGATCACAGCGGATACCTCCTCCGCATTGTTTTGGAGTATAGCGGAATCGCTCCACCGCATATTAAAATAAACATAAGGAAATAGTGGAATGTACTTGTCTTGTTTTATCTATTATACTACTTAGTATTGTAATCACTAACGCGGAATTGCCTCCACAGGTGTGCAGATACGAGATTAGGTGATTGACATCCAGAGTATGGAGCAAAATAAATATGAGGACTAACTTTTTTTATTTAATTGAGAAATAAGTGTGGCTGCTGGGAAACGGTCCAAGACCATGTGGATCTTTATATATGTTATTATGTATAAAAAATGTTTGACATAATTACTTTACTTTTGAGTAACACCTAGCCAGTTAGGCCCATAATATCGTGAAAAATGGTGGGTCGTTACACAATCATTCAGATTCTAGCCATATATATAATACAAAAAAATTTGTAAATATATATTCTACGACTTTATTCCACATATAGATGAATACATATATATATCATATATAAATAAGTAAATGTTTGGGCACAGGATTGCACCCTCTCCCTCCCCCCGATCGGTCTTCACTTCAAGTGAGATGACTCGGTGGGACCAATGGTGCCCTTACCGTGCAAAGAAATCATGCGAGTTAAACAAAAATAACATCACGAGCATGGAATAAAAACCCATTGATTTTTATATGGTTCCTTAAGGTTCAATTTGAATCCCTAAGGTAGTCCACATAAGATAAATACTCATAATCCACTATTTCTTCTTTGATTTTACACTTTACACAAGATAGTGAATTTTGTAGCCTTTTGAATTAATCCACCTTTGAGAATTTCGACACCAATACTCTGGTTTGCCCACTTCAAATCTTCAAAATAACCTCCCCACTACGTCTGGAATGTCCAAAAATGCTGGGGAATCAAGTTTTGTGCTCAATCCGACATCGGGAAAGCCTTCAAATTTTTTGGAATGATAATAGATTGAACCAGTTTGCCTCGGGTTGGTTCAGAACAAATAAAAGCTGGACCGGGCCCGGTGGTGCATGGGGGCTCGAGTTTTTCTCTGTGTGGGTCTGGCTGCAAGTGGTGCACTATGCTCCAGCTCCAATCCGGGCCTTAGGTGGGTTGCAGACAGTCCGTCGGGTAGCTTCTCAGGTCACGAACATGAACAGACTTGCAGACACAATTGGATTTGCAAACATGATCAACTGCAAATAGAAAGCAGTCACGGGCCTGGACAGAGCAAGTAGACTCAGTCTACTAAATGTGTCTGATGGATTCACTGCAGCAGTGGTGCGGGGACCACTTTGGTGGCTATAGTGATGGCGGTTGGCGACAATTGCCCAAAACTATAGATCATGGATTGATGAAGCATTCTATGATGATCCCTTGGCCAAAAGTGGCCGTGGTCGGCGGCGGTGAGGCCAGAAAGTTCCTGCAGTGGCGGTGGTTGGTCGTGCTCTATCACCTTTTTCTAGAGACGTCAGCGGCTCATTGTAGTGTTTCTTGACTCGGTTTTGTAGCCGATGATGAAAATGTCCGATTGGAGGTGGCAGTGATCAATCATATGGACTCTGCCTGCTATCGCGGTGCTTCGATGGGCCTCTTTCAGGTTGTTTTTCGGCATCGACGACGACAAACTTTGGTGGAACTCCACCTAGACCTAAGATTGCTTCTCTAGCTTCACTTTGGACCCCAAGGCAAGGTTGGGAACGGCCGGTGTTGGTTAAAAAATAGTTGCAAAATTAGCTCTCTATGGCAGTTTCTTGCTTTGTTTTCTCTTTCTCCAGTACCAGCCAGACTAAATCTTGCTTTGTCGGCTTCACTTTGGATACCAAGGTTGGGTTCTAAACGACCCATTTTAGTCGGGAAACAGCTATGAAATCAAGTCTTTGTGGCAGTTTTCTACTCTGTTTTTATTTGCCAAAGAGAAACAATGAGCTATGAAATCAATTCACCTTTTGGGTAGATATATTCCGGCAAGGCGAGGGGCTCCTCCACTTCTCCCCTCTTCTTGTCTGCTTCTTTCTTTTCTTTAATTTTCTTTAAATCAATGAGCCCCCTGCCTCTTTCACCATTTAGGTGTTTATAGACATCGCGTCAAATTTCTCAATTCCATCATTTGGGGCCTTAAAATCAGACTTTATCAACCTCCTATCCTTTTCTCTTGGTTGGTTCCGTATTTAATGCTTGAAATTTTTACGAGCCTCCTCTTATCCACTCCTTATTATCCTCTTTTTTTATTTCCAAACTATCTGGACTATTTCTCAAGTGATAGTTAGTTGTGGAGGCATAAGCTCGACCAAAGGGTTTAATTAATTGAGTTTGATCGCATGGTGTGGACAAATAATAAAGTAAACAAATAGGTAAAAAGATTGATTAGTTGTGTCAACAAGGTTTTAGGCTTCTAATAAATATCTACTTTGTCGGGTGATATATGATAAGCGCAGGCAATGATAAAAGTTACACCGCCTATCAAGATGTACCGGCCGACTACAGCCGTGACCGTCAAATATGATGGCGAAATTCTTGTTGGCAACTGGCGGTGGTCCCTTTACCACTCCGTCAACTTTAAACGGCAGCCGCCCAGACGTCTCGTTCTCTCTTCCATTCACTCAAGTCTCGCCCAAAAGCACCCAAAGCGGGGTTTCATCTTCACACTGCATCTCTAAGTCGTCTCCTCTACCTTCGCCAATCTCCATCAAGGTAATTAGCGTAGAAATTCCACTGTTGTTCGATCTCAGTTGCTTGATTCTGGCCACGATGTCAGGCATCTTTGCCTTATCATTAGTTTCGTTTGTTGATCTGAGCTCGATGGAAATAGGGATTTTTTGCCGTCCTCTTTGTCGCGGATTGATTGATGGGGATTTTGGGTGCTTCTTCGGCTTGTTTTTAATCGATCTTGTTGTGTCGTGTTGACTAGGATCGGTGGTGGTTGTGGGGAAAATAATAATGTATTCTTTCCACCTATCCTTGGCTCGCCTCTTGTTGTTCCCGGCGGGTGTTGCAGTGGATTGACTTTAGACAACGTCTTTTCTGTACAGGCTGGATAGTACGTTTGTTAGATGAGGTGGTTTTGATTAACAGTGGTTTCTTTTTGCTTTCTTTCCACATGGATCTTGGGATCTCTTTTTTTCCCATGTATTCGTCTGTTAGATTAGCTGAAATTTCGTACCTTGTCCTTAAATATGACGAAGTTGGGATGGTGAGTGTGGATTGCTCCTCCTAGCCTTTGTGTCTTTGGATATATAGATATTTTTTTGGGTCTTGACTGCCGGTCGATTGTTTTAAAAACATGGTTTCATAAAGGACCTGGGGTTGGTCTAGGTGGGAATCTGAATCCACCATTAGTTTTAAGGACTCCGAAGGAGAGCTTATAGAATTCAGAAAGTGGGTAACAAAATGGGTGAAGCCCTTCTGACGACCTTATCCATGGAGAATCATCATCCATCGACCCTTCTTTCCATGGACTCGAGTGTGGAGTCCCATGAGGAGTGTGACATGAACCGCCATGTTATCCTGTCTGGCCCTCCGGACATCAATCTTCCATTGGCTGCTGAGAGAAGTTTGCCTCCGCAGTCATGGAACCCTGATCCATGTGACATATTAGATGTCAGCCTTGGTACCCATTATGAAACCGAGACCCTTCCTAATCTCCCAAAATCCAGTCGCAAATGTGCTAAGAGGGAGAAAGCATCTGGGGCGCCTGGTTCTTCTTCAACTTTTACTTTAAACCTGCTCTTACTGAGAAATCCAAGAGTAAAATAATGCGTAATGCAAGTGGAGTTTCCAGCTATGAAAAATCAGACCTCAAGCTGGATGTTTTCTTGGTTCAGCATGACATGGAGAACATGTATATGTGGGTGTTTAAAGAGAGGCCTGATAATGCGCTAGGAAAAATGCAGCTGAGGAGTTACATGAATGGTCATTCCCGGTTGGGTGAGCCCCAGTTTCCCTTCAGTGCTGATAAGGGGTTTGTTCGATCTCACAGAATGCAGAGAAAGCAGTATAGGGGCTGTCAAACCCGCAGTGTGTTCATGGCTTAGAAGTGGTAAGGTCCCCAAACCTCACTGTTGTTAGTGAGATTGAGCGGAAGCGATGGTTAGAGCTCACGGGTAGGGAATTGAATTTTTCAGTCCCACCTGAAGCAAGTGATTTTGGGAGTTGGAGGAATCTTCCAAACACAGAGTTTGAGTTAGAGAGGCCGCCTCCTTTGGAGACCCACTGTCATTTGCAGTCAAGGAAATTGCTGAATGGATCTGGTTTGAACTTATCTACACAGACCTTGGCACATGCTGCATCTGACGGAATGGATCTTTCTCCTGTCAGTAACAAACGGAAGAAATACTTCTTTACACATGGAAATGACGAGGGAATATGCTTGCCTGCGAATCTTTTTGCGGAGCGAGTTCAAGTTATGGAAGTCCATCATATGGAGCCATCCTGGGTGAATGAATTTTCAGGTGTGATGATGCCCACTTCTGGACCTGTGACAGGTGCAAAAACTATTTATGAAGATGAAGAAGGTTACTTGATTATGGTCAGCTTGCCTTTCTCTGACATGCAAAGGGTTAAAGTCTTATGGAGAAACACTCTCACTCATGGGATAGTCAAAATATTCTGCACAAGCACTGGTCGGATGCCTTTGATCAAAAGAAATGACAGAACGTTCAAGCTGACTGATCCATCTCCCGAGCACTGCCCTCCGGGAGAATTTGTGAGAGAAATTCAACTTGCCACTAGAATTCCTGAAGATGCAAAACTTGAAGCTTACTGTGATGAAACAGGGACAATATTGGAAATAATCGTGCCAAAGCTTCGGGTGGGGCCAGAAGAACATGAGGTTCGGGTCTGCTTTCGCCCACACCTTGGTACCAATGATCTTCTCTGTTGACTTGAACTTGTTTTGGAAATTTACACAGAATGATATTTAGTGGTTTCTGTGGTTTGTATTTTATGGTTTTTTTAAAAATGTGTACCACTGAATAATCCCCCAGTGACGAGCAGCAAAAGTGCACCGTCACCATCTCATTGACATTGTGGTTTCTGGTAGCTTGCTTGCGATTTCTATTACTATTTTACTTTTTGGGTTTGATCAATGTAGTAGCTTATTTGTTTTCTATTTTAGTATTGTTTGGTCGCAGTCAATGGTGGTACACAACTTTTGGGAAATGTTAGTGCTCGCCATGAACGGCCATTAGACTAAATTTCACGTAATAAGTTCTAACATTGTTTAGTAAACGTTGATGGTCGTTGCCTTTATTGAATATTAGGATGTAGTAACTGTGTTGTATGCATAAAATTCTGTTATTACATTACATTTTGAGTCGCTTTGAAACTCAAAAGCTAACTTATAGATGAATCTCTGGCAATGGCTTTCGCGGTAAATTTGTTAAGTGGTTTCTGAAGTACGTTGTTGTCTCTGCATATGGTATGGTTAAATTTTTATGATTTAGAAATAAAAAAAACAATGAGTGGACAAATAATAGAGGTAAAGACAATGTGTAATCCTCGTGATCATCACCTTTATCTATTCTTATATTTGTAGATTATAGAATATCAAGAGAACTATAATTCTCAAAATACAAATTTTGATTATAGCAATTATTGACGGCTTGCGAAGGAACCGGAATAGATATATTACACGGATGGAATAAAGATACATCTTAAATTAATTAACAAGTTGCACTTGTACGTAAACGATCGATCTAATATGTTTTGATGTTTCGAGAAAGGAAATTAACAAATATAAAGCCATACAATAATGCTTAAATAGACGAAGCACCTTCATAAGATTTATTATTCTATATGAATATGAAATGACTAAGTATATGTGACTAAATTCTACCGAATTCTCCCTTGGCAAGCCGAAATCCACATACCACATCAATAAGACACTAAAGCAAGCCGGAACATAGTATTGCCGCCGAGTGCTTGAGCAACCTAGCTATACCTGAGTCCATTGACCATAAGTCCAAGGCCTAAGAAATATTTAAGAAAATATAAACAATGAGGATCAATGGTCCCAAATATAGTTATGGGTAGTAAATAATATAACTAGGCCCGGGGCAACTTGTAGTAGAATTGATGTTATTGAAAATTACTAGCGCTATGAGCGGTGTGGTTACGGTCAAAAGTATTTACCATTAACATTTACCAATTTCTCCATTATTAACCCATTGTGACAATGTTCACTATTTTTTTATCGTATGTCACTAACTCATTTTGACCAAATTTGACCGGTGATAAACAGTGAATAATTAATAAATTTTGATTTGAGTCACACCTCTCTTAGCAACACAGAACCTTGCCAAGATCACAAATTTGATGCCCCTTATGCTATATGTAACATTTAGAATCTGGTTCTGTAACGACCCGCCATTTTTCACGATATTCTTGGGCCTAGCTGGCCAGGTGTTACTCACAATTAAGTAAATATGATCAAACATTTTTTATTTAACAAAAACATATATAAAGATCCCACAGTCTTGGACCGTTTCTCAGCAGCCACACTTATTTCTCAATTAAATAAAAAAAGGAGTCCTCATATTTATTTTGCTCCATACTCTGGATGTCAATCACCTAATCTCGTATCTGCATACCTGCGGAGGCAATTCCGTATTAGTGATTACAACACTAAGTAGTATAATAGATAAAACAAGACAAGTACATTCCACTATTTCCTTATGTTTATTTTAATATGCGGTGGAGCGATTCCGCTATACTCCAAAACAATGCGGAGGAGGTATCCGCTGTGATCCGCACACCCCGGCCGTAGCCTTTTTTGTGGGGAGGCTACCACTACCGTCTCCAGTGCCAGTGCCTCGCACACCCCGGCCGTAGCCTTTTTGTGGGGTAGCTATCACTGCACTCAGGTGATTGCTATGCTCCGTTTGTGGGGAAGCTCTCACTACCAATTCTAGTGCCAGTGCCTCGCACACCCCGGCCGTAGCCTTTTTATGGGGAGGCTATCACTGCACTCCAGTGCCAATGCCTTGCACACCCTGGCCGTAGCCTTTTTGTGGGGCGGCTATCACTGCACTCAGGTGATTGCTATGCCCCGTTTGTGGGGAAGCTCTCACTACCAATTCTAGTGCCAGTGCCTCACATACCCCGGCCGTAGCCTTTTATGGGGCGGCTATCACTGCACTCCAGTGCCAGTGCCTCACACACCCCGGTCGTAGCCTTTTTATGGGGCGGCTGTCACTGCACTCCAGTGCGATGGAGGAATCGCTGTGCCTCACTCACCCCGGCCGTAGCCTTTTTATGGGGTGGCTATCACTACTCCAAAACAATGTCGATGCATTACAAAATTCACGTACATAACACGACCCAGTGTCGGACTGAGTCAATTCATTGACCCCGGTTGCACTCGGTGCATGGTAGTCGAATCTAGGCTCAAGCCGACCTAGGCTACCAACAAGGAAAATACGATGTTCTATCTATTATACGTACCTGATTTGTGATTACGTCTGACTGTGACCCGTGAACCCTAATACAGTAATGGGGAGGTCGCCTGGGACGGAGATGAGGGATGAAATACTCACACAGTAATGGAGACGTCGCCTGGACGAGATGAGGATGAATACTCCCTCCTCCTGCATATATCTACATTCAACCATTCCCTCCATTAAATTCTCATACCCCATCATCCATTGGTATTTCCTAGGTTCAACGACCCCTTCATTAAATTCTCACACCCCATCATCCATTGGTATTTCCTAGGTTCAACGACCCCTTCATTAAATTCTCACACCCCATCATCCATTGGTATTTCCTAGGTTCAACGACCCCTTCTCCTTTTATAAAGAATAAATGACGGCTAGGGTTTGTGGAAGCACCCTTTCACCATAATTCCTTTAACCGGGTAATTGGGTAATTAACACGGTTCACTTAACCTTTTCACTCAACCTCTTAAATGGTATGGTTCACTTACTAGTTTAAACGGTTAAATGGTATGGTTTACTTAACCGGGTAAAAATACTTAGACTGATTCAACTAGTAATTTCGTCCGATTAGATAATTAACTTATATCAATTTAACCGGGTAATTCATACTTAATCCAGCTAATGTATATATATATTATATTTTCCGGGTCTTTACAATCTCCCCAACTTAGAAATATTTCGTCCCTGAAATATGATAGTATTCCAAGGACATCCATCTTCGGTATAAGTTCATGTTACAACAATTACACAGATTTTATGCTACAAACAGGCTAGGATATTTTTTGGCCATTTCTTGTTCAGTCTCCCATGTAGCTTCTTCTGATCCCTGATTTCTCCATAATACCTTTACCAAAGGGATCTCCTTGCTACGGAGTGTCTTTGTTTCCCTTGCCAAGATTCGAATCGGTTTTTCCTCGTAGGTTAAATCCGATTGTAGCTCTAAATCTGCAAAATTTGTGATAATGTGATTCTCATCTCGTACATATTTCTTTAGCATTGACACATGAAAGACATTGTGTACACCATCAAGGCTTGGTGGTAATGCTAATCTATATGCACAACTTCCGATTCGATCCAAAATTGGAAATGGTCCTATGAATCTTGGCTTCAACTTCCCTGATGTTCTAAATCTGATCACTCCCTTTTTAGGTGAGGTCTTAAGGTAGACGAACTCCCCAACTTGGAATTCTAAGTCCTTCCTTCGAGTATCAGCATAACTTTTCTGCCGATCCTGAGCTGCCTTAAGCCTTTGCTGGATGAGTTGCACCTTTTCAGCTGCTTCTCTCACCATCTCTGGCCCGACTATAACCATCTCTGTAGATTCCAACCAGCATGATGGAGATCGACAAGGCCTACCGTATAAGGCTTCAAACGGTGCCATTCCTATACTGGCTTGGTAAGAGTTATTATAGGTGAATTCAGCCAAGGCTAAGTGTTTCTCCCAATCTCCTCCCCAGTCGAGGATGCAAGCTCTCAACAAATCCTCCAAGGTTTGATTGGTCCTCTCACTTTGACCATCAGTTTGGGGGTGATATGCTGTACTTAACTTGATTTGGGTCCCCATAGCTTTTTGGAAAACTTCCCAAAAATGTGACGTGAATAGGGGATCTCTGTCAGAGACTATCTCCTTCGGAATTCCATGCAGCCTGACAATGTTATTTATGTACAGTTCTGCTAAGTATTCCGCAGTCCTTGTTGATTTTGTGGGGATAAAATGAGCTGCCTTAGTCAAACGGTCCACAACTACCCATATAGAGTCATGTCTCTTCAAAGTCCTTGGGAGTTTAGTAATAAAATCACATGTGACACGCTCCCATTTCCAGGTAGGTATCTCTAAAGGTTGTAATAATCCACCGGGTAGTTGATGTTGGGCTTTGATCAATTGGCACGTCTGACACTTGGAAACAAAATCCACCACATCCCTCTTCATTCCAACCCACCAGTAGGTTCGTTTCAAGTCCTGGTACATCTTTGTAACACCAGGGTGTATTGAGAACCTTGAACGATGAGCTTCTTCCAGAATATCTCGTTTTAATGCATCATTGTTGGGTACACACAATCTCCCTCTAAATCTGATTACACTGTTGGAATCTGCTACAATGTTGGGAGTTTTGTCCAACATTTCATTCAGCTTCTCATCTTCCATTTGTGTTAGCTTAACTCGGTCCACCAATTCATTGGAGATAACCAGGTTCGCCAGTATTCCTGTCATTCGTTCCACCGGGTTAATAGCTACCACCTCAGCTGACATAGCCCAAAGTCTAGCTAGTTGTTGACCCTTGTCCATCTTGCCCTTCCGACTCAACGCGTCGGCCACAACATTCGCTTTTCCCGGGTGGTATAAAATTTGGAAATCATAGTCCTTCAAGTATTCTATCCACCGTCTCTGTCGAAGGTTAAGGTCATTTTGGGTGAAGATATACTTCAAACTTTGATGGTCGGTGAAAACTTCGAACTGGGCCCCATACAAGTAGTGCCTCCAAATCTTTAGGGCAAAAACTACTGCTGCCAGTTCCAAGTCATGGGTCGCATAATTTTGCTCGTGAATCTTCAATTGGCGAGATGCGTAAGCCACCACCTTACCATCTTGCATAAGGACGCATCCTAAACCCAACCGAGACGCATCACTGAAGACTACGAATCCTTCATTACCATTTGGCAGGGTCAAGACTGGTGCAGTTGTTAAACTCTTCTTTAGAGACTGGAAACTCTCCTCACACTTACTACTCCATTCAAACCTAACCCCCTTCCTTGTAAGTTTGGTCATCGGCGATGCTACTAAGGAAAAGTCTTTAATGAATTTCCTATAGTAACCCGCCAAACCGAGGAAGCTTTTGATATCAGTGACTGACTTAGGTTGTGGCCAATCAATGACTGCTTTCACTTTTGACGGATCCACTGCAACTCCCGCCTTTGCAGACAACATGTCTGAGGAATTCACCTCCTTCAACCAGAAGTCACACTTGATAATTTGGCGAACAGTTGATTCTCTCTCAATACTTGAAGAGCAATGGACAAGTGTTTCCATGGTCCTCATCATTATGGAATTGTCCCGATTGTATATCCACAGACATAAGTTAGTCAACTTACCTAACGTATTCGTGAACACTGCCTCATAAGTGACATCAGGCCGTTGCGGTGGTGACCCTATAAGTCTTAGGTAATGTAGACGTTTGGAGTCCTAAACTCTTAACTAATCGGGATGATAGGAACGAATGCGTACACCCCGAGTCAAATAAAACATCCACACTAACACTTTGAATCAGAATTTTACCTCGAACTGTGTGGTCCTCATTCTCAGCGTCCTCAACTTCGACTGCAAAAAGTTTCGCCTTCCCTTTGTCCACTGGTTTTGCAGGTGCTGGGTAGCGATTAGGAGCTGGTGTCTTCTCCTTTTCAGGTTGCTCCTGTTGTTGCTTCAGGGGCTGACGACACTCGTTTTGCAAGTGTCCCGTCCTTCCGCAATTGTAGCACCGACGGGGCTCCCTGCATAACCCTGAATGCATCTTGTTGCAATTTTTACATAGTCGATACGGAATCTCCTGAAACTTCCTTTTGCGGTTCCCATCGACATTCCGTTGATAGTTCTGCTGCTGGTGTTCTTCAGACCTGTTTTTGCTACTACCCTGGTTGGCATTCTTATGTTGCATAGTAGCCTTCCCCTGTTTCTGTGCACGGACATAGTCGTACACCAACTCATGAGTAGTGGCTGCTTCAATCACTTCGGTTATAGTGCCTCTTGGCGCCGTAGCTACCCTACTCCTCAATTCTGGCTTTAACCCCCAGAAAAATTTGTCTGCTCTGGCCCGGGCAGTTGCCAGACTCCCAGATGCAAATCTCTCCAATTGCAAGAAATTTTTGGCATACTCTCGGACTGAATCATCCTTCTGAGTTAGAGTGGCAAATTCCAGTGCTTTCTTCTGGACAACAGACTCAGGAAAATATTGTCCATTGAAAGCTGTTACAAATTCCGCCCAAGGAATGGACGAAATCTCCCGTTGATGGAACACAGTCTTCTCCATGGACTTCCACCAATAGGATGCTTCCTCCTGAAGCATGCATGTCGCCAACCTCACTTGATGGCGATGAGGCACAGAGAGAGCTCTAAATGCTTTTTCAGTAATGTCCAACCAGCTCTCCGCCTTCATTGGATCAGTCCCTCCAATGAATACCTCAGCTCCGTTCTTCCGGAATTTCTCTACAGTGTATCGATCACTGTCATCCCCATCTGGCAGTACCACTTGTCGGACTACCGGTGGCACCGGGTTTGGAAGTTCTCCTCGCTCGCCCGGGTCAGCTATTCCTACCCGCTCTTGGGCGCTCCCCTGATCCCCATTTGGGACGTTACTAGGACCCGCAGCCGAATTTGGAGCTCCATTCCCCATTACCAATCCCGGTAACCTCTGCACCATGTTCTGAACCACAGAACTGGTATTTTCTGAAGCCTGCGCTAGTCCCTGTATGGCCGTCAAAATTTGGCCTAACACACTCTCAAGGTTTGTGTCCGACTGCGCAGCTTGGCTCGACTTCCTTCGGGTGCCTGCCATCTAAAATTTATTCCGTTATGGTTCATTAATTTTTTTTCAATGATTACTTAGGTTTATTAGGGAGGTCCACTAATTCCCTAATGACATACCCTATTGGAGAAAAATAAAATATTAGACTCTTCAACAAGGTACTTGAGTCATAAGATGTGAGCTTTTGGGAAACCTTGCTCTGATGCCATCTGTAACGACCCAGCCCAAAGTGCAACATAATGGGCTAAGTCATTTCTTTAAAGTGGGTACCCCGAAAGTTAAAGATCTCTAGTCCATTCCCACTTATAAACAGGATCTTCTCCCAGTAGGTATTAGATGTGGGACTAAGTTGAGGGATCTCACAATCCACCCACCTTAGGAAATTTCGTCCCCGAAATGCCTATTCTTGGCCTGTTGCTAGCCCCAGCCCACGTCCTTTCTGGCCCGTGACCGGCAGCCTAGCCAATGTTTATAGTCTTGGCCCGTTGCTAACCCCAGCCCATGACCTTTTTTGGCCCGTGACCGGCAGCATAGCCAACGTCCCTAGTCCATCCCACCATCTAACACGGAACCAGGTCGGCTCTGATACCACCATTTGTAACGACCCAGCCCAAAGTGCAACGTAATGGGCCAAGTCATTTCTTTAAAATGGGTACCCGAAAGTTAAAGATCTCTAGTCCATTCCCACTTATAAACAAGATCTTCACCCAGTAGCTATTAGATGTGGGACTAAGTTGAGGGATCTCACAATCCACCCACCTTAAGAAATTTCGTCCCCGAAATGCCTATTCTTGGCCTGTTGCTAGCCCCAGCCCACGTCCTTTCTGGCCCGTGACCGGCAGCCTAGCCAACGTTTATAGTCTTGGCCCGTTGCTAACCCCAGCCCATGACCTTTTTTGGCCCGTGACCGGCAGCCTAGCCAACGTCCCTAGTCCATCCCACCATCTAATACGGAACCAGGTCGGCTACGGCTATGATACCACCATTTGTAACGACCCAGCCCAAAGTGCAACGTAATGGACCAAGTCATTTCTTTAAAATGGGTACCCCGAAAGTTAAAGATCTCTAGTCCATTCCCACTTATAAACAGGATCTTCTCCCAGTAGGTATTAGATGTGGGACTAAGTTGAGGGATCTCACAATCCACCCACCTTAGGAAATTTCGTTCCCGAAATTCCTATTCTTGGCCCGTTGCTAGCCCCAGCCATCGTCCTTTCTGGCCCATGACCGGCAGCCTAGCCAACGTTTCTAGTCTTGGCCCGTTGCTAACCCCAGCCCACGACCTTTCTGGCCCGTGACCGGCAGCCTAGCCAACGTCCCTAGTCCATCCCACCATCTAACACGGAACCAGGTCGGCTCTGATACCATTTGTAACGGCCCACCATTTTTCACGATATTGTGGGCCTAGCTGGCTAGGTGTTACTCACAATTAAGTAAATATGACTAACATTTTTTATTTAACAAAAACATATATAAAGATCCCACAGTCTTGGACCGTTTCCCAGCAGCCACACTTATTTCTCAATTAAATAAAAAAAAGGAGTCCTCATATTTATTTTGCTCCATACTCTAGATGTCAATCACCTAATCTCGTATCTGCATACCTGCGGAGGCAATTCCGCGTTAGTGATTACAACACTAAGTAGTATAATAGATAAAACAAGACAAGTACATTCCACTATTTCCTTATGTTTATTTTAATATGCGGTGGAGCGATTCCGCTATACTCCAAAACAATGCGGAGGAGGTATCCGTTGTGATCCGCACACCCCGGCCGTAGCCTTTTTTGTGGGGAGGCTACCACTACCGTCTCCAGTGCCAGTGCCTCGCACACCCCAGCAGTAGCCTTTTTGTGGGGTAGCTATCACTGCACTCGGGTGATTGCTATGCCCCGTTTGTGGGGAAGCTCTCACTACCAATTCTAGTGCCAGTGCCTCGCACACCCCGGCCGTAGCCTTTTTATGGGGAGGCTATCCCTGCACTCCAGTGCCAATGCCTTGCACACCCCGGCCGTAGCCTTTTTGTGGGGCGGCTATCACTGCACTCAGGTGATTGCTATGCCCCGTTTGTGGGGAAGCTCTCACTACCAATTCTAGTGCTAGTGCCTCACACACCCCTGCCGTAGCCTTTTTATGGGGCGGCTATCACTGCACTCCAATGCCAGTGCCTCATAGACCCCAGCCGTAGCATTTTTATGGGGTGGCTATCACTACACTCCAGTGTGATGGAGGAATCGCTGTGCCTTACTCACCCCGGCCGTAGCCTTTTTATGGGGTGGCTATCGCTACTCCAAAACAATGTCGATGCATTACAAAATTCCCGTGCATAACACAACCCAGTGTCGGACTGAGTCAATTCATTGACCCCGGTTGCACTCGGTGCATGGTAGTCGAATCTGGGCTCAGGCCGACCTAGGCTACTGTCACAGGGGTCAGTTTAGGGGATAAATTTTTCACCCTAACTGCCTCCGTGCGGCGTGTTTCCCTCCCTGGAAACACCAGCCAACACCACCTCCACACACACCAATGTGCTGTGGTGCACAGCGGCCTTGGACCGCATGCCTGCAAGTATCGCACGCACCCAGTCCCGGTACCGTGCCCAGCTACCAACGCCTGCGTACCGTAACCAGGTTACCAGCCCCCTAGACCACGGAATCACTGGTCTAGACCACGGTGCACAAACATGACGGATACATCACACCAATTACAGGATAAATCCCAACCTCTATTCTTACAACGTGAATATAGGATATACACAGGTAATCCCTCTAGACTACCCGCCGGTCGTGGACATGCAAACCCCACGACCGTGCCTGTCGACCCTCACTCGACAGGACTTCACCCAACCCTCGGTTCACCGCGCAGGGTTGCCGAACAACAGGTGTGTGAGCCTTGTGAGATCCCTCAACTTAGTCCCACATCTAATACCTACTGGGAGAAGATCCTGTTTATAAGTGGGAATGGACTATAGATCTTTAACTTCCGGGGTACCCATTTTAAAGAAATGACTTAGCCCATTACGTTGCACTTTGGGCTGGGTCGTTACAAATGGTATCAGAACCGACCTGGTTCCGTGTTAGATGGTGGGTTGGATTAGAAACGTTGGCTAGGCTGCCGGTCACGGGCCAGAAAGGTCGTGGGCTGGGGCTAGCAACGGGCCAAGAATAGGCATTTCGGGGATGAAATTCCCTAAGGTGGGTGGATTGTGAGATCCCTCAACTTAGTCCCACATCTAATACCTACTGGGAGAAGATCCTGTTTATAAGTGGGAATGGACTATAGATCTTTAACTTCCGGGGTACCCATTTTAAAGAAATGACTTAGCCCATTACGTTGCACTTTGGGCTGGGTCGTTACAAATGGTATCAGAGCCGACCTGGTTCCGTGTTAGATAGTGGGCTGGATTAGAAACGTTGGCAAGGCTGCCGGTCACGAGCCAGAAAGGTCGTGGGCTGGGGCTAGCAACGGGCCAAGAATAGGCATTTCGGGGACGAAATTCCCTAAGGTGGGTGGATTGTGAGATCCCTCAACTTAGTCTCACATATAATACCTACTGGGAGAAGATCCTGTTTATAAGTGGGAATGGACTAGAGATCTTTAACTTCCGGGGTACCCATTTTAAAGAAATGACTTAGCCCATTACGTTGCACTTTGGGCTGGGTCGTTATAAATGGTATCAGAGCCGACCTGGTTCCGTGTTAGATGGTGGGTTAGATTAGAAACGTTAGCTAGGCTGCCGGTCACGGGCCAGAAAGGTCGTGGGCTGGGGCTAGCAACGGGCCAAGAATAGGCATTTCGGGGACGAAATTCCTAAGGTGGGTGGATTGTGAGATCTCTCAACTTAGTCCCACATCTAATACCTACTGGGAGAATGTCCCAGCTGCGCCTGACCTTGCACGCGCCTGGAACCCGCACCACACTCGGAACCAGGTAGCAGCCTGCTCGGTACTCCTTACCGACCAATTGGTCAGCCACAGCCTGCTATCGGTACTGCACGGTAGCTTGCCTGCACAGCAACTCGCCCGATAGACCACATGCGCCGATCAAACCTTGGACTTGCCCACATCACGGATAAATGCTCGGTAGGTTGTTCAACACTCGGATAGCACCGGCCACCCGACTTGGACGCGGGAATGCTAGGGACAACCGCCAAACCCTAGCTCTCGACCGTCCCATGAGCTAAACCCCGTAACAGCTACCAATAAGGAAAGTATGATGTTCTATTTATTATACGTACCTAATTTGTTATTACGTCTGACTGTGACCCGTGAACCCTAATACAGTATGGGGAGGTCGCCTGGGACAGAGATGAGGGATGAAATACTCCCTCCTCTTGCATATATATACAATTCAACCATTCCCTCCATTAAATTCTCATACTGCATCATCCATTGGTATTTCCTAGGCTACCAACAAGGAAAGTACGATGTCTACCTATTATACGTACCTGACTTGTGATTTCGTCTGACTGTAACCCGTGAACCCTAATCTGAAGGAGGGCATAAAATTATACATTAGTATAATTTTATTTTGTATGAACCTATATGCAACTTACATGACTAATATACTATCAATTTTAAATGATGTTAGTCTTCATTCCTTATTAAATTTTTAGCAATTCTAATGATAATTAATTATTAAGATGTCCATTTACAAAATAACTAAGCAATCGACAAGAACCCCATGCATATGACGCTGGAGATCTAGCAACTTGGTAGGGCGTCTTCGACAAACCTTGCATGCAAGAATCCTAATGAGAAACAAATAAGATGAGGGATGAAATACTCACACAGTAATGGGAGGTCGCCTGGGATGGAGATGAAGGATGAAATACTCCCTCCACCTGCATATATATACACTTTAACTGTTACAGGGTTAACC
>JAURVB010013520.1:0-15991 GCA_033002965.1 Piper betle | reverse complement strand
ACTAACTCAAATCGTGGGTTTTACAATATATATATATATATATATATATATATACACATAACAACTACCAAAAAATTTTCGACAGATGGCATTTATAATTTAATGAAATTGGAATACATTGGGGAGGGGTTGTAAAATATTCTATATTTGAAGCCGCCCTAGAAATTAGAACTTTATTTAGTCAAATATCCCATAGTTTTATTTGGTGGTATATAGTGTGAAATGGAATAATTTAGGACTTTCCTAAAGGCATAATGTGCAATGATGAATGTTGTATTCTTTTAGCAAGATAAGGAAAAACTTAAGCAACAGTTGCATGATATGGCAGTGATGGTGGAGAGATTAGAAAGTGGCCGCCAAAAACTTCTTTTGGAGGTAATTCATTGCTATCAATGTTGAATATTTTTTATTTTATGTGATTATTGAATAACTAAGCATGGCTATATTATGCTTTTAGATTGACTCTCACTCTTCTGAAATTGAAAGGCTATTTGAGGAAAACTCAAATTTGTCAATCTCGTACCAAGATGCTATGAGAACCGTGGTGCAATGGGAAAATCAAGTACTTGTCTTTGTTTTGGATGTGCTGTGCGTGTTAGGATAAGGCCCATCTTATATATGTTTTCAATGTGAAGCATGTCACCAATGAAAAAGGGGATTTGATATTCAATCTTTTTAGGAGAAATACCTTGCTGCATTTGAGCTTATTGCAAACCATGGTGCCTTCATTGATGATTTTACACACAAAATACTTGGCTTTCATGTTTATGACCTATGATTGGTTCTACCTTGCAGTTTTGGCTAATCAATATATCCTTAAAGATTGACTGAAGCTGGTTGGGGCAAAAAATAACTTCAAATAGGGATTTTTGCAGGCTGCTTTGGCCTGTTCTTAATATCATTTTCTTTCCTCCATGCACTTGCAATATTTAAATTTTTGCCTTAGGGCTCTTGGTTATCTGTTTTGCTGGTTTTTGCTTTTAATATATTATCATTTCGGGGTTGTAAGTTGATTGTTGTTGGTTGTTTCATGTAGGGCATAGCGTGGCTATGGAGGAAGAACGTGGGAGAACCTCCAAAGTATTGCTTACTAACAATTTTGAATAGTTGCTTACTATCTTCTAGATAACCACTTTTTGATTTGGTGTTTGCAATAATCATGTTGATATATATTAAGTTCACTAGAAGTTGAAGCATTGAAATTTTCTTTATGTTAATGCTTTATTTTCGTTTTTTCCCAACAATGACATGACAATTAGGATCATTAAAGAAGAATGTGTTCTGTGCTTTCTATTCTTCATTATTGTAGAACCTTTTCTTCTTTTTTTTTGTTGTTTATCAATGAGATAAAACTCTTTCTTACAGTGGGATGACAACTTTGTTAATCTTTTTTTTTTTAGATTTTGGTTTTTTGTTGGACGATTTGATATAGTTTTTAGGATTGGGGGTTTGTTGTCTAAATGGTGACATTGATTTTTTTATTTAGATTTTGATTTCTTATTGGACAATTTGATGTAGTTTTTTAGGATTGGGGGTTTGTTGTCCGAATGGTGACATCTTGAACTTTTCTTTAGATTATGATTTCATGTTATTTTTTGTGATTATCTTTATAATTAGAATTTTTAGGGATAAGGTTTGTTATCTGGATGGTGGGATTGCGAATTTTTGTTTAGATTCTTGTTTCTTGTTGGGAAAATGATGTAGTTTTTTTTAATTTAATTTTCTTTTAATTTTGGGTTTACAATTCTATGCATTTTATTTTTTGGAAATGTATATTGTTGAATGGTGTTTTAGGTATTTTGTAAAAATAATTGAAACATGGTTAAAACTTGAAAAGACCTTTTATTATTGAGATAATTTATGTAAATATGTTGATAAACTATTTTTGTTAATTTTAATCTCTAATAACTATATGTATTTCTCTCCAACAAGCTACTTTTGATTTTATAATCGAGCTGATTTTGAGTTCCCAAACGAGCTGGTTTCGAGCTCCTCAAAATTTAACCGTTTAAGTGTATTCGAACTTGACTAAATTCAAATTGATTTGGAGCGTATATGCTCAAAATTCATTCGATCTCGAGATGAATTTAAACAAACTTTGAGCTATTTAAGTTTAGTTTGAGCAAAAGATAAGCTTGGCATGTTCGCTCATTTATCAACCCGAGTGCATAAAAGTTGTTTATCTTAAAATTTTAATTATGTAAATAAAAGTTATATGAAAATAAGATATAATACTTTTTTATACTTGAATTTGATAAATATATGATTTATATTGTTTAAAATATTAATTTTATTAATCTAAAAGGAAAATAATATATTTTGAGAAATTTTACACCTTGACTTGAAGAGGTGAATTCTAAAATCTAGTCATTTGTAAATTTCACTAGGTAAGCAAAGGAGTTGAGCCCGAGAGTTTTTGAGTAAAAAAGAGTTTAATACTATGCCTTTTAAGTGCTTAATGCTCAGAATCAGCCTTGCTAATGGACTCCACAAAAGGCTATGTCGCCAAACTCTACTCATTAGATTTCAAGTCTAACTATAAAATTAAATTAAAAATTAAGATTTTTAATTTGAACAGATTAATTACTTATTTATTATTTTAAGTTATTTTTTTATTTTTTAGAGACCTTTGAGTAATGGGCATTTTCAAGCAAATTTTTCTTATTTCATGTTGATCCATATTCTAATATAATTAATTAAATAATGATTAAATTATCCTATAGTTTTGGTTAGGTCTTAAGTTGAGAAGTAAGATCTTATGAATAATTCTCATGTTAAATACAATAAATTTATAGACGTTTTAATTATTTTGGATAGGGTCTTACTGAAAACCTTTCCTACTAATGAAGGACCATGATGAGCGTGTGACCAATGCTCCGAATTCCATATTTAGGATAACATATTTGTCTAAACTATCTTACAAATAATAATATTATAAAATCATAATTTAAAAACTCAAAATTTGAAATTGACTTGGTAAGTCAATTATTAAAATTTGAATTATATAAGTAAAAAAATATACAAAATTAGTTAATATTAGATTTTCTTCTTTTGATACTTAAAAATTGATAAATATATATATGATTTACATTACTTAAAAATATTGAATTAGTTATTCTAACAAAAAAATAATATGTTTTGATAATCTTTATGGCATGAGTTGGTGAGTCAATTACTAAATCATTCGGCATAGAATTATAGATGAAGCAAATTTATGGGGAGCTTTTTAAACGAAAAAAAGGTTTTAAAATTATAATTAAAATTCCACGGCCTTAATAATAGACAAGCCACTTTTCGATATAGCCCAATATAAATCATCAGAACACAATATAAAGTGAAAGAAACAAAGTTAGGTTTTTACTGCCTGGCTTCAAAACTCTAAATATAAAATTGGGCAGCGATGTTTCTTTGTTTAAAGAAAATAGTAGAAATATATAGTTAAAATGGAATGTGATAAATATGAATTGAGCGAGCTCGAGTTGGTTTTGCTACCATAGCTCTACTCGGCAAGCCACAAACGGCCCGAGACAAATACGACTCCTCTAAGAAAAGGAAATGCACGTACCTGCGCTATATAGCCGTTGCAGTAAAGCTCCAAAATTTTCAAAGTCCCACTTCCCACCCGCTCTATCCGTTGCCGCCTCCCCCACCCCATTCCTTCTTCTCAACCATCCCAAAAGTCTCCTCACTTTTCAGAAATCCAGAAAGAAAGCTCCTATTCCTCTCACATCCACACATTGATGACCAATCCTCTTTGAATACCTGCTTTTTTATAGCCTTGCATTGAGCTAGAATTGAGCTTGTTTGGTCCTTGGTGGGAAAGAGATTGTTTGCACCATTTTATTTGATGTGTTCAATGTCTTCCATCTTCCCCTCTACTCTCTTGGTCGTCTCCTCAAATTTGCAAAGCGGAGAAGCTCCAATTCTTCTTCACATCCATGCATTGAATGATAGATTGCTATTTGCAAATCAGAGAAGCTCCTCGTCTTCCAATCCTTTGTTTGGTCTTTTAGTGTTGCATTAGCAAGAATTGAGCTTGTTTGGTCATTCGTCACCGTTTTTCTCCTGTTGGATTTTGTGAATTGTGAGCTCCAAAGCTTCCTTGTCCGTTAACCCATCGATTTGATGCTCTTTGCAGTGAAAATTTGTTCGCACCATTTTTATCCGTACTCAATGCCTTCCATCTTCCCATTTCTCCACTTGATCTGCAAGGTTTCAGGAGCTTCTTCTCCCACGAATTGCAGCATAATTTGAGGTTCAGAGTCCATGAACTGTTCATCAATTTCCATTCTTTCTCTGCTCTTCTGAAGCCCCCTTCTCCAAACTGCTTCTTGCTTAGTTAATTGGCCATTTTTTCTTTCTTGATTTGGAGAGGTTTTGGAGTAGCTTCTTCTTCAATGAATTGAAGCATTTACAGGTTCGGAATCCATGAATTGCTATTCAAAATCTATTCTTTCTCTGTTCATGGCTATCTTGGTCACCAAAAGCTTCCTCCTTTTTTTACTCTTTTGAGATTTTGCAGAGGTTTTGGAGGACCTTCTTGTTCAATGAAGGGAAGCACTTACACAGGTGAGGAAACCATGGCTTCTTGTCCAAGATCCAATCTTGTTCGGGTTCTGGCCGTGTTCTTGTTGCTGCTGCCCATCTCCGACCAGCAGGACCTCACCATTGACTTCCCCTCCTTCACCCTCCGCAACCTCACGCTGGTCGGTGACGCCTTCCTCCGCGGCGGTGCCGTCGGCCTCACCCGGGAGCTGGGCGTGCCGGCGGCCAGCGTCGGCGCCGTCTTCTGCAGCGCCCCGGCCAAGCTCGCCGACGCCCGCACCGGCACCGCCGCCTCCTTCACCACCAGCTTCTCCTTCGCAATCCCCAACCTCAACCACGGCGACTCTGGAGACGGCCTCGCCTTCTTCCTCTCCCCCTCCAACCAGACCCTCGGTCGTCGTGGCGCGCACTTGGGCCTCTTCAACTCCACCAAATCCAAGGTTGTCGCTGTGGAGTTCGACACCAGGTCCAACCCAGAGTTCGACGATCCAAACGACAATCATGTCGGATTGGATCTGGGCAGCCCAAGATCGATCAAGACTGCCGACACTGCTGATCAAGGTATCGACTTGAGAAGTGGGAACTTGATCACTGCTTGGATTGAGTACAGTGACCTTGACAAGGAACTGATGGTGTGGTTGAGCTATTCAAATGTCAGACCTCAAAGACCCATTCTTTCTGTGAAATGTAGCCTTTCCAAGTACTATCAAGAGTTCATGTACGTGGGTTTTGCTGCCTCCATGGAAGGTAGTACCGAGAACCACCAAATTCTTGATTGGACATTTCAATCCTATGGTGTGAAGACGATGGAGCCTAGGTCTAATCGTTCTCGGCACAATGTGTCTGATACTGTTTTGGCCCCTCATATTGTTACTGGGTTTCCTCAACCGGGATCTGGCCATGATCCCCATAGGAAGCTGTTCTTTGGGCTGGGAGTAGCAGGACCAGCTGCCTTTTGTGCTGTGCTGGTGTTGGTAGGTTGGTATGTTGCTCAGAAGTGGAAGGGAGGTCGTCAAGGAGATGTGAGCATCAAGCCTGGAGTGCTTAAAGGGCCCAGACAGTTTACTTACAAAGAAATCAAAGTGGCCACTAGAGGTTTCCATTCTAGCAGAGTTGTTGGGCATGGAGCTTTTGGTGCTGTGTACAAGGCTGTGTTTGTTGATTCTGGGCAGACATTTGCCGTGAAGAGATCAAAGCATAGTCATGAAGGCAAGGATGAGTTTCTAGCTGAGCTGACAGTTATTGCTTGTTTGAGGCACAAAAATCTGCTTCAACTCCAAGGCTATTGTGCAGAAAGGGGGGAATTGTTCCTGGTTTACGAGTTTATGCAGAATGGGAGCCTAGACAAGGCATTGCACCAAGAGGGAGGGGTGGTACTGACATGGCTCCAACGTTACAACATAGCCTTAGGGATTGCTTCGGCTTTGACGTATCTGCACCAGGAATGTGAGCAGCAGGTGATACACCGAGATGTTAAGACCAGCAACATCATGTTGGATGCAAACTTCACTCCACGGTTGGGGGATTTCGGCCTTGCAAGGCTCATGGATCATGACAAGAGTCCTGTTTCCACATTGACTGCTGGGACAATGGGCTACCTTGCACCAGAATACCTGCAGTATGGCAAGGCAACTGAGAAAACAGATGTCTTCAGTTTTGGGGTTGTGATTCTTGAAATTGCTTGTGGTAGGAGGCCAATAGAGAAGGATGGGAATGGCCACAAAATGGTTAATTTGGTGGACTGGGTTTGGGAGCGATATGCCCAAGATAAGCTAGTCGAAGCTGCAGATCCCAGGTTGAATGGGGAGTTTGCTGTGGAAGAGATGAATAGAATGTTGCTTCTGGGATTGAACTGTGCTAATCCGGACTTCTCAGTTAGACCTTCCATGAGAAGAGCTCTGCAGATGCTTAGCCATGAAGCAGAGATGCTGTCTTTGTCTAGGAAGAAGCCGAGTCTCACCTTCTCTTCTGATTTGCCTGTGACACTCCAGGACATTGTTGCCGAATGCCAAGATCCTCTTTCACCTACCAGTCCTTTATATGAAATCACAATTCAATGTAAGTCAATAATATCTATGGTTTGGATATCAAATTCTTATAAACCAAAACATCAACGCGCACTTTAACTGTCACTTTTCATTTGATACATCATCCAATGTAGCCAAGTAGATATATAAACATTCTGGGTTAGCATTATATGCTGTTGTATGATAAATCATCCACCATATATAAATCAATCTATTTTTTACATATTTTTTTTGCAGGAAAGTTAATAAAGACTGTACATGGAGAGTATTTGGGCTCAGAAGTATATGGGTATAACTACAGTTGTGTTTTTCTTCTTTGTTACATATCTACTGCTGCTGTATATTCACAGAAAATGCTCTAACATGACTTGCATTTTTTGGAATCAAGTATCAGGTATCAATTGGTTGTGGCATATAGAATAAAAAGTTTGTACATCCGGAGAGATGTCTAATCAATATATGAGGCCTCTCTCTTTCTTACATTGGTATTGGTATTTCTCGAGGTTGTATGGGTATTGTTGTAAATTTGTAATACATAGCAGATAAAGATTTTGTTTCTTCTAGTCTAGTTAATAAATATTAGCCATCGAAGATTTCTTGTGTGTACATTACTACATTGTAAAAAGCAGAAGATTAATGATCTCTAGCGAAGTAAATGAAGATAAAGAATATTGAAAGACTTCCCTCATTTTAGTTTGCATTCGTTGCAAAGGTCAAAGGGTCATCAACTCTCCTATCCAACACATAATGGGTGGTATGATGCTGCCCAGACTCAAGACTACAAGATTACAGAACCTCCACCACCCTATCATCAAAAATCTGGCAACTACATTAATAAATAAAAGGCCATGAAAGGAAAGCGAAGGATCGCACACCGTAGAAATCTATAAATTAGTACAAGCGAGGATCCTCACATTTTGCCCCTTTGTCGACGCCCCTAGATGTATGAATACTGCAAATTTTGATTAGGAGTACCAACAAACCAACCCTTGCTTCAGTGTGTTAATAGGACTGTAATTCTAGAGTCAAGAAAGAGCAAAAAGAGGGTAAACAAATGAAGCTAATGTAACCATTGTCAATCTACTCATTATTTGAACCAGAATCATTGATGGTCTCTTCAATACATTTCTTCTTTCTATCACCGTCTTCAATTTCCCCATCAGCTTCAAAGCGTTTCCTTCGTGGAATAACCTGAAAAAATGCCTTCTGCCAGTCTTCTGTCTCCAAATATCTTAGTAGTATCTCAACCACTTGGTTCACTGTAAGTACCTGATCCACCAAATTTGTACATTCATAACAATCGGAAAACATCACTTCCATTTACAGTTGCAAAGTTGGGTTCAATCAATTTCTACAAATCCAACAGCATGTGCACTGAATATCCAGAGAAGTATTACCCCCAGTGGCGAACAGATTTGGCACAGGAATGTGATAAGGGAGAAGCTAATAAAGAAACTATTTCAAAAGTGACTACCTACTAGTGCAAAACAGCTAAACAGCGCTTATTATGTTGACTTACCTAAATACACAAAAAAACACGGGAACCCGGACTCAAACATCATATATGATGTTGAATTACCTAAAAGTCCATTCTACTAGAAGGCAAATGACACATACCAAAAATAAAATAATAAAATAAAATAAAAACAAATGAATACCTGAGAGCTGGACATCTTCAAGTAGCTACCGATGGGTAATTTAGCTGATTGGATACGCTGCTCCTTTGCTTTCTTCATTGTTATCCCTTTCCACCGGTTCCTATCAACCAAACCTCCTATAATATAAATTTTGGTTGGGTCAAGTTCCTCCAACAAGGTTTCTGCATCGGCTGTGAGATAGACAAGATTTTCTTTCTGGTGCTGAAATGCATCGATATATGATTTACTCTCCTTTTCGATGATCCATTTATCAAATCCAGGAAGCCTTTCTAGCTGGCTTCCAATCTCGCCCCCGCATCCCGTCAGCCACAAATGGGCAGGAGAAGCACATTTTCCATTCACTGAATAACAATATGTAATCTGCTTTTCATGTCAGTGCACTGACCATCTTCCATGTGTTTTCACATATATATGAGAAAAACTAAAAAAAATGCTTAACTCAAAGATATCACAGACCAAGTGGAATAACCATTTTACATTAGATGGATAACGTCTTGACAATTTGAACCCCCCTTACTTGGAAGACACCAACTGCTTAAAAAGCTCAACCAAAACCTTTTTTTAATAGCAATAAGCGATCACTGCATTGGATAGTTTATCATATAGACTGAAAATGAAAATCCTTTAAACTTGCCTTTTTCATTTGGTTAAGCTGCATTTTGCCCTCTTTCTCTTCTAACCTCGTATAATTTGAAAAAATTTCTATTATATGGCATTATTTTGGCCAGTATAGCCAATGCACAATATCCACTTTCTCTAAAAACGTATTGTTATTTTCATCTATTTCAACCTTCAAACACACAGACACACACACGCACAGATAAAGCGAAGAAAAACTTGTTGAACCGATCATACTAACAATTTTAATGCTTCTGACAACATAAACACACATATGTCGATTTCTCGAAAATACTGGCAACCCAATTAAAGTTTTAATCTAAATATTATATTCTTCCCGCATTCGAATCTTAAACTCTTGTTAATCATAATAGCAGAAGTAAAATCTTCACACCACGAGCATGATATAAAATGTGACTGAAAATAACAGGCCCATAACAGGACTATAAACAGTAAAGGGATATTCTAATAAAAAAAATGCAATTCAATCTTTGCCTAAACGTCCTATACACTACCAATCCAACAGAATAAATCATAAATTTGACCAAGCTGAATCATCAAGATGGCAAAAGATTGAATCTTTCTTGTCCCAGACAATTCAGTAAAAGCGATAATTGAGTTATTCAAACCTGCTGCACCAGACTATGAATCTCGGTAGGGGTCATCAAATCAGTAAACTCGAGGTCGATGACGATCTTTTGCCCGAGATCCGCCGCTCTCCTAAGCCGGTCGACCTTGAGACCCCGCTCCTCCGACCTCTGCTCCATCCGCTCCCGCCTCGTTTCCTTCCTAGAATCCACCATCCGCGCCCTCTCCTCCTCTGACGCCGCCGCTGCCAGCTTCTCCTCCCACTCCCGCCGCTTCCGCTTCCCGTCCTCCCGACGCCGCGCCTTCTCCTGCGCCTTCCGCTCCGCCTTCCTCGCCGCGTGCCTCTCCCGCTTTAGGAGCTTCTTCTGGGCGGTCTTGGAGAGCGGTAGCGGCGCCGCCGGTGAGGTTGGCCGGTCATCGGCGGCGGTGGGGGCCGGTTCGGCCATGGGAGTTCGGTCAGGCTTTGGGCGGGGTTTTGATGGCGGGCTAGGTTAGGACTCGAGCTTTCACCAGAGTCTCATTTGGTATGACCAAAATGACCATTTTACTGGGTCTTTTCTTCTTCTTCTAGCTGTCACTGGAGTCACCTCGTTTCCGTTATTTTTTATATGTATCTATTTGTGTTAATACAGGGTTTCAAAGAATCTTAAAGTAGTGTTGCTCTGTTAAGGAGTCTTGCACATGTATTATATATTATAGATCTGGCAGAGATTGTATGCATAGTGGGAAAATTAGAAGAATTGTGCATTGTTTTTACCATCTGCTATTTTTTATCGTGAATATAGTGTTAATGAACAATCATTAAAGAAGTTACACACTTAATAAAAGAGTTAGATTCTCACTACTCTTAGACTCTCATAAAAATCACAAGTGGACGAGTAATAACGGAAACAATTTAAGTATAATGAAAGGATAATCATCAATAAATAGTAAAGATATACACCGGTGATTGAGCAAGGCAACAACCAATAATATAAACCCAACTAAGATAATACTGTGTGAGATAACACAAGACAATCCACTAAACTACTTGTGTTGGTGAGTTTGTCAAGCTATATAAGTAGTTAGGTGACCTTAAGCTTGATTCACTTAGCACCTTAGAACAAGCAAGTTAAACACAAAGGGGTTAAGTGAAGTGTAATAAAATAAGTGAGTCAAATTAAAATAACCACACAAAGAGAGAAGAAGATGGAGAAGACACAAAACAAATTTTTAAGAAGTTCCAAACTCGTATTCCTCTCTTCCAGCCTACCAAGTCCTTTGTTGAGTAGGTCTTCGTAGTTTTACTATGACAACTAATTTGTATAACTTACAAGTAATAACAAGACCTCTCTCACAAGTATCAAGTGCCGAAGAACCTTGTATTTATAATCTTTCTGTCTCAAGCACCCTCGCGCATAGTAGGAAGCTTGCACTCCTAACACTTTGAGAGCCTCCAACAAGCCATCATTCTTCAACGCCGAATGTTAAGGAACTTTGTAAACTGCAAACCTTCCTTCTTAAGCACGTCCTAAGTGCTAAAAAGTTTAACAATCAACTCCAAAGACTTGAAGTAACCATCATTTGAAGCTACATCTCCCTTCAACTCACACCTTGAGTCAAGTAAGTCTTCTTTCCAAGCATGCTCATCCTCTAGGTAAGATGCTCACACACACTCCCCACGCCTAGGGGTTTATAGCCAGCTATGTAAAACTCGTGACTCAAGTCAAAGTTTTACATTAACAAACCGGTCGATTCAGCCATTGGTTCAAGTCGAGTCAGTTTCATGACATGCATGCTCAGCTGAGGCTTGCTGTGTGTTATAAGCGATGAAGTCAAATGTACCCAAGGATATGATGATAAGTTACAAAATGATGAGAAATGAGTTATCAAATTATATGACAATATGTAGTTATTTTTTTTATGAATTTGATTGTAAAATTATTTTTAGGCCAAATAATAAATTAGGATGCGTTATATGACAATTTGGGTGGGTTAGTAGTTATAAAACATGTTAATTTGATGTTATGGAATGTATTATATTTTATGGTATTTTCCATATTTTTTGGATTTTTTTAAAAATTTATTAGGAGTTAGTTATTATTTTTGATTCATGTTAAAGTCGAGTTAACTTTTATTTACAAAATCGTCAGCCAAAACCCTCTCCTAATGCTTCCTTTTTCTCATCACGATTGCCGCCCTGAACGTCACTGTCGACACCTCCTCTTGCCACCTCACCATAGCTGATTGATGCCAATCGACTCTCCTAGAGCTTAGTCGTACTATCCCCTACCATCCTGGACGCTGCCAGCCTCCACGACGCCCCCAACTCAGCACCCATTGCCGTTGTCGTCGCCCTCGCTACCACTGTGGTCATGTCAAGCTAGCTGAGTTGGTGTCGCCCACAACCCCGACCAACTCGCCAGAAAATTGTCAGAAAGCTGCCAAAAAACCACAGTAAAGTTGGCAAAAAATCGCGGGAAAGCCACGGAAAAACTGCCAAATTCCTCCAGCCGAACCACGCGACAAACCCTAATCGTCGCTAATCGCCAATGAGGTGAGGTATAATTACTTAATTAATTAAAATTGATAATTATTAGCACGCATGCTAGGATTTGATAGATTGACGTGAAAAATTATTTTGATTGTAAATAAAATGAATTTGTATGATTTGAATTGTATTGAATGAATGTTAATGAACTAATTAGGTAAATTAAGTATGAATTGTTAATTAATTACAACGTATCCTAGAAAATCATGATGTGGATTAATGTAAGTGCTTTGATATGAGTGTATTGTTTTGGATGTGTGGATGCATCTTTTAGATAGTGGGCATTAGCTTCTATATTTGATGTGTAGGTACCGAGTAGGAGCTCGCTGCCTAAGCATATGGATATGATTGGAGCTTCTACCAAGTCCTTTTAGGACTCACTTTTGGTTTGAACTTCTCACTCTACACGCGTTGAGCGGTGGATTTATCGCATCCTACTTGACACGAGCCATTTAGTCGTATAAGTTTCTAGATTAATAACTATTGAGGATAAGATCACTCGATTTTGTTTTAGAAAACTCAAATCCAGATCATTGTGCCTTCGACCTACTATATTAAAATCCCTACCCAAACTTACGTATATATAGTTTTCTCGATTTTCAGTGAGATGTGAGACAATGGGAAAGTCAACTCGTACGTGCCACGAGCGGTCACGTGCCAGTTAAAGCGAGCTCTGGATTAGTGAGCGAGCCATTCTATTCTCGAGGGATCCTTACAACTCCACATTTGAGTTCCTCAAACTCGAAGAAGTGTGGAAGATTATGGGTACTGCAATGTAGTACATGTTTAGACTTGTGGATTCAAAGGGTACTGAAGGTGCCTACCTGTAAAACCCGTGACTCGAGTCAGGGTTTTACGTTACCGAACTAGTCGGTTCGACCGTTGGTTTGAGTCGAGTCAGTTTCATGAACCGCGTGCTGAGTCGAGGCCAGCCGTGAGTTATGAGCGATGAGAGTCAGGTGTAACTGAATATATGATGATAACGTCGAGAAGATGGTGAGAAATGAGTTATCAGAATATATGAAAGTATGCAGTATTTTTTTCTTTTTATATGTTTGATCGTAGAAATAGTTTTAGGCCGAATAACGCATTAAGATGCGTTGGATTATATTCAGGTGGGTTATTAGTTATAGAGCATGCCATTTGGATGTTGTTGTGTTTGTTTTATTTTATAGAATTTTTCCATATTTTTCTAGATTTTTTAGAATTTATTACGAACTAGTTATTATTTTGACTCGAGTAGGAATCGAGTCAATACTTATTTACGAAACTGCCACTAGAGCATTTCTTCTCCCTCCCGACCCTTCTTCACCCAAACCCTCGCTGTGTACTCGCTGCCGCCGACGCCGCACTGCCGTCGATCAACGCCGCTTCGCCTTACCGCGCCGTCGTCGTGCCGCCCCGACCGACCCCGACCACCAATCGCCTGCCGGCGTGCCGCCGTGATGCCACGAAGCTGCCTCGGCCGTCGCCACTCCGAGCCTGATTCCGCCGCCGTCCGGGTTGTGCCACCACCGTTGTGACCACCAGCCTCACTCTCTCGTCGTCGCTGACGTTTCCCCCATCATCCCGACCGCCGTCGAGGCCGGTCGCAGCCCCGATCGGAGCACGCCGCCGCCGCCACCCATTTTCGACGCCGCCGTCGACGGCCATCGCCGCCTTGGCTACCTTGTTTGACACCACCATTGGACCAAGCTCGTCGAGCTGGTGCCGATAGACCCCTTGATTGCCCCGTCCTGAATCATCGCCGGAAAACTACCGGAATCTGCCGAAAACTGCCGACACTCGCCGGAAAACCGCCGGAATCGCCGGAAAATTGGATTCATGGGAAATTCGCCGGATCATCCGCCGAACGCACCCGGTCCAATCTGATCGGACTTCGGACACCGCTAGGTGCTGAATTCGAGTTTCGAGCCACGAAACGGAAACCCTAGCCGTCGCCGATTTTCGACGACGCGAGGTATAATTTATTTTAATTTAATTATTTAAAAGTATTGATTATTAGAATTGCATGCCAGGATTTGTGTGTGTGTTATAAATATATATATATTTTAATGTAGGTTTGATTAAGGATAAAATATGAAATTTGTTTGATTGAGTGGTGTTAAAAATGGAGGCTAAGAAACTAATTAGGGTAACTAGGTAATGATCATGATCTAATGCAAACTAGCCTAAGTAGACTTGCTAGAATTGATATAGGTTGATGTGTGTTGATTGATGAGTGATTGTGTTGATTGTGTGTGCATGCTATAGGATGTGTGATTCATCATGCGGGCGTTAGTTTTTAGCTTGATTGTGTAGGTACGGTGTAGGAGCTCGCCGCCTAGGCGCGTGGACCCGTTTGGAGCTTCTACCAGGTCCGTTTAGGACTCATTCTCTGTTTTACGCTATTCTATTGTGTATTTGATTTATCATGTGCAGGACGAGTTAAGTGGCATTTTATCGGATCCCACTTAACTCGGGCCATTTAGCCAACAATTTTCCGGATTAATAACCCTCGAGGATGAGATCCCTCGAGTTTGTTTTCGAACTTCAGATCCAGCTCACGTTGCCTTCGGGCCTATTGTATAAATCCCAACCCAGACCTATATATATGTATAGTTTTCGCGTTTTCAGTGAGAGATTGAATGAGGGAAATCCGACTACCGTGCTACGCGAGCGGGCACGTGTGTGTTGATAGTGGGCTCTGGAATGGTGTGCGGGCCGTTTCATTCCCGAGGGATCCTGACAACTCCACCTTTGAGTTCCTCAAACCCGGAGAAGTGTGGAGGTTCACGGGTACTGCATTGCAGCGCATGTCTAGACTTGTGGTTTCAAAGGGTACTGAAGGCGACTGCCTGAGAGTACTCGGCCTTCGTGCTCAAGGCCAGGAGTAATATGGAAGGTGCAGAGGGCGGAAAGGAATGAGATTTGATGCGAGAAGCGATAGAGAAATGGCCGAGGTATGAGAATGTGAAAGATAGGGGGACGCTGTCGACCCGAGGGCGACGGCTCCCGTATGTGCCCTGATGAGAGTTCTTGAGGAAGCATATGGTTTTCATTCAACAGGAGAGTTTGCTCTCCTGTGCCAGATTGATATTAGTTATTTTCCGGGCCGGTAACACTCGTTACTGACGGTTTTTCTATATATATGTAGGTGAGGAATGCGAGCGATGAAAGCTGTCGGGATTGCGGAGGAGCAGCACAGAACCGCGCACACATGTACCTGCCGCGTGTAACGTATAATGATGTTGTGTTAATGCTATGTGAATGATAATTTTGACGTGTTTAATTGGATGAATTGCTTGTTATGAAATGAACGGGTAGATGTGAATGATTAGGGAGCCTTGAGTTCAGCCTCGGCTCAGATGAAAACAAATGAGATAACGATGGAATGTCGCAGTAGATTGTTATGTTTTGTCGTATTTTGATAAAATATTATATACCCTTGTTGTGGACAGGTTGGCCCCTATTGCACTTTTAGGGGAGATTCTGTCCATTTTTTTTGTAAAAATTAATGAATTTTTATTTAAATTCTTGCCTTTTGCATGGTTTTGGTTTGCTTGCACATCATGGCATGCATGTAGGACTACGTTAGAACCCACGCATCCCATCCATGCACTTCACATTTGCATCTCCATCTTGAGACGCTGAGGGTAGATCCGGGTCAGCTTAACCGAACCCAGTAGATTAGCGAACGGTTCGGTCGCCGGTGACATTTCCGGGTCGGTTCACGGGTGAGCCGAAACGGGGTGTTACACTACCTATGAGTACTCAGCCTATGTGCTCAAGGCTAAGAGTGATATAGAGGATGTGGAGGGCTTTAGGATAATTGATTTTCCTGTGCTAGGGATAGTTTGAAAATGTCGAGGCATCTGACAAGTTGGAATGGGACACTATCAAGCCGAAGCTTACAGCTCCTGATTAGTGTCGTTATGAGTGATTTTAATAAAGAAGTGTATGATTGATTTCATTTAATAGAAGAGTCAGCTCTCCCATGCTAGTTTGATTACTAGTTATTTCTATACCATTAACACTCATTACTT
>JAURVB010013519.1:0-54248 GCA_033002965.1 Piper betle | reverse complement strand
TGAGATAACACAAGACAATCCACTAAACTACTTGTGTTGGTGAGTTTGTCAAGCTATATAAGTAGTTAGGTGACCTTAAGCTTGATTCACTTAGCACCTTAGAACAAGCAAGTTAAACACAAAGGGGTTAAGTGAAGTGTAATAAAATAAGTGAGTCAAATTAAAATAACCACACAAAGAGAGAAAGATGGAGAAGACACAAAACAAATTTTTAAGAAGTTCCAAACTCGTATTCCTCTCTTCCAGCCTACCAAGTCCTTTGCTGAGTAGGTCTTCGTAGTTTTACTATGACAACTAATTTGTATAACTTACAAGTAATAACAAGACCTCTCTCACAAGTATCAAGTGCCGAAGAACCTTGTATTTATAATCTTTCTGTCTCAAGCACCCTCGCGCATAGTAGGAAGCTTGCACTCCTAACACTTTGAGAGCCTCCAACAAGCCATCATTCTTCAACGCCGAATGTTAAGGAACTTTGTAAACTGCAAACCTTCCTTCTTAAGCACGTCCTAAGTGCTAAAAAGTTTAACAATCAACTCCAAAGACTTGAAGTAACCATCATTTGAAGCTACATCTCCCTTCAACTCACACCTTGAGTCAAGTAAGTCTTCTTTCCAAGCATGCTCATCCTCTAGGTAAGATGCTCACACACACTCCCCACGCCTAGGGGTTTATAGCCAGCTATGTAAAACTCGTGACTCGAGTCAGAGTTTTACATTAACAAACCAGTCGATTCAGCCATTGGTTCAAGTCAAGTCAGTTTCATGACATGCATGCTCAGCTGAGGCTTGCTGTGTGTTATAAGCGATGAAGTCAAATGTACCCAAGGATATGATGATAAGTTACAAAATGATGAGAAATGAGTTATCAAATTATATGACAATATGTAGTTATTTTTTTATGAATTTGATTGTAAAATTATTTTTAGGCCAAATAATAAATTAGGATGCGTTATATGACAATTTGGGTGGGTTAGTAGTTATAAAACATGTTAATTTGATGTTATGGAATGTATTATATTTTATGGTATTTTCCATATTTTTTGGATTTTTTTAAAAATTTATTAGGAGTTAGTTATTATTTTTGATTCATGTTAAAGTCGAGTTAACTTTTATTTACAAAATCGTCAGCCAAAACCCTCTCCTAATGCTTCCTTTTTCTCATCACGATTGCCGCCCTGAACGTCACTGTCGACACCTCCTCTTGCCACCTCACCATAGCTGATTGATGCCAATCGACTCTCCTAGAGCTTAGTCGTACTATCCCCTACCATCCTGGACGCTGCCAGCCTCCACGACGCCCCCAACTCAGCACCCATTGCCGTTGTCGTCGCCCTCGCTACCACTGTGGTCATGTCAAGCTAGCTGAGTTGGTGTCGCCCACAACCCCGACCAACTCGCCGGAAAATTGTCAGAAAGCTGCCAAAAAACCACAGTAAAGTTGGCAAAAAATCGCGGGAAAGCCACGGAAAAAACTGCCAAATTCCTCCAGCCGAACCACGCGACAAACCCTAATCGTCGCTAATCGCCAATGAGGCGAGAGTATAATTACTTAATTAATTAAAATTGATAATTATTAGCACGACATGCTAGGATTTGATAGATTGACGTGATAAATTATTTTGATTGTAAATAAAATGAATTTGTATGATTTGAATTGTATTGAATGAATGTTAATGAACTAATTAGGTAAATTAAGTATGAATTGTTAATTAATTACAACGTATCCTAGAAAATCATGATGTGGATTAATGTGAGTGCTTTGATATGAGTGTATTGTTTTGGATGTGTGGATGCATCTTTTAGATAGTGGGCATTAGCTTCTATATTTGATGTGTAGGTACCGAGTAGGAGCTCGCTGCCTAAGCATATGGATATGATTGGAGCTTCTACCAAGTCCTTTTAGGACTCACTTTTGGTTTGAACTTCTCACTCTACACGCGTTGAGCGGTGGATTTATCGCATCCTACTTGACACGAGCCATTTAGTCGTATAAGTTTCTAGATTAATAACTATTGAGGATAAGATCACTCGATTTTGTTTTAGAAAACTCAAATCCAGATCATTGTGCCTTCGACCTACTATATTAAAATCCCTACCCAAACTTACGTATATATAGTTTTCTCGATTTTTCAGTGAGATGTGAGACAATGGGAAAGTCAACTCGTACGTGCCACGAGCGGTTACGTGCCAGTTAAAGCGAGCTCTGGATTAGTGAGCGAGCCATTCTATTCTCGAGGGATCCTTACAACTCCACATTTGAGTTCCTCAAACTCGAAGAAGTGTGGAAGATTACGGGTACTGCAATGTAGTACATGTTTAGACTTGTGGATTCAAAGGGTACTGAAGGTGCCTACCTGTAAAACCCGTGACTCGAGTCAGGGTTTTACGTTACCGAACTAGTCGGTTCGACCGTTGGTTTGAGTCGAGTCAGTTTCATGAACCGCGTGCTGAGTCGAGGCCAGCCGTGAGTTATGAGCGATGAGAGTCAGGTGTACCTGAATATATGATGATAACGTCGAGAAGATGGTGAGAAATGAGTTATCAGAATATATGAAAGTATGCAGTATTTTTTCTTTTTATATGTTTGATCGTAGAAATAGTTTTAGGCCGAATAACGCATTAAGACGCGTTGGATTATATTCAGGTGGGTTATTAGTTATAGAGCATGCCATTTGGATGTTGTTGTGTTTGTTTTATTTTATAGAATTTTTCCATATTTTTCTAGATTTTTTAGAATTTATTACGAACTAGTTATTATTTTGACTCGAGTAGGAATCGAGTCAATACTTATTTACGAAACTGCCACTAGAGCATTTCTTCTCCCTCCCGACCCTTCTTCACCCAAACCCTCGCTGTGTACTGCTGCCCGCCGACGCCGCACTGCCGTCGATCAACGCTGCTTCGCCTTACCGCGCCGTCGTCGTGCTCGCCCCGACCGACCCCGACCACCAATCGCCTGCCGGCGTGCCGCCGTGATGCCACGAAGCTGCCTCGGCTGTCGCCACTCCGAGCCTGATTCCGCCGCCGTCCGGGCTGCGCCACCACCGCTGTGACCACCAGCCTCACTCTCTCGTCGTCGCTGACGTTTCCCCCATCATCCCGACCGCCGTCGAGGCCGGTCGCAGCCCCGATCGGAGCACGCCGCCGCCGCCACCCATTTTCGACGCCGCCGTCGACGGCCATCGCTGCCTTGGCTACCTTGTTTGACACCACCATTGGACCAAGCTCGTCGAGCTGGTGCCGATAGACCCCCTGATTGCCCCGTCCCGAATCATCGCCGGAAAACTATCGGAATCTGCCGAAAACTGCCGACACTCGCCGGAAAACCGCCGGAACCGCCGGAAAATTGGATTCATGGGAAATTCGCCGGATCATCCGCTGAACGCACCCGGTCCAATCTGATCGGACTTCGGACGCCGCTAGGTGCTGAATTCGAGTTTCGAGCCACGAAACGGAAACCCTAGCCGTCGCTGATTTTCGACGACGCGAGGTATAATTTATTTTAATTTAATTATTTAAAAGTATTGATTATTAGAATTGCATGCTAGGATTGGTGAATTGTGTGTTATAAATATACTATATATAAATGTAGATTTGATTAAGGATAGAAATATGAAATTTGTTTGATTGAGTGGTGTTAAAAATGGAGGCTAAGAAACTAATTAGGGTAACTAGGTAATAATCATGATCTAATGCAAACTAGCCTAAGTAGACTTGCTAGAATTGATATAGGTTGATGTGTGTTGATTGATGTGTGATTGTGTTGATTGTGTGTGCATGCTATAGGATATGTGATTCATCATGCGGGCGTTAGTTTTTAGCTTGATTGTGTAGGTACGGTGTAGGAGCTCGCCGCCTAGGCGCGTGGACCCGTTTGGAGCTTCTACCAGGTCCGTTTAGGACTCGTTCTCTGATTTACGCTACTCTCTTGTGTATTTGATTTATTATGTGCAGGACGAGTTAAGTGGCGTTTTATCGAATCCCACTTAACTCGGGCCATTTAGCCAACGATTTTCCGGATTAATAACCCTCGAGGATGAGATCCCTCGAGTTTGTTTTCGAACTTCAGATCCAGCTCACGTTGCCTTCGGGCCTATTGTATAAATCCCAACCCAGACCTATATATATGTATAGTTTTCGTGTTTTTGTGAGAGACTGAATGAGGGAAATCCGACTACCGTGCTACGCGAGCGGGCACGTGTGTGTCGACAGTGGGCTCTGGAATGGTGTGCGGGCCGTTTCATTCCCGAGGGATCCTGACAACTCCACCTTTGAGTTCCTCAAACCCGGAGAAGTGTGGAGGTTCACGGGTACTGCATTGCAGCGCATGTCTAGACTTGTGGTTTCAAAGGGTACTGAAGGCGACTGCCTGAGAGTACTCGGCCTTCGTGCTCAAGGCCAGGAGTAATATGGAAGGTGCAGAGGGCAGATAGGAACGAGATTTGACGCGAGAAGCAATAGAGAAATGGCCGAGGCATGAGAATGTGAAAGATAGGGGGACGCTGTCGACCCGATGGCGACGGCTCCCGTATGTGCCCTGATGAGAGTTCTTGAGGAAGTATATGGTTTTGATTTAACAGGAGAGTTTGCTCTCCTGTGCCAGTTTGATATTAGTTATTTTCCGGGCCGGTAACACTCGTTACTGACGGTTTTCCTATATATATGTAGGTGAGAGATGCGAAGGATGAAAGCTGTCGGGACTGCGGAGGAGCAGCACGGAACCGCGCACACATGTACCTGCCGCGTGTAACGTATAATGATGGTGTGTTATTGTTATGTAAACGATAATTTTGATGTGTTTGTTTGAGTGAATTACTTGTTATGCAACGAACTGATAAATATGAATGAGTAGGGAGCCTTGGAGTACAGACTCGGCTCAGGTAAAAATGAATGAGATAATGGTTGAATGTCATGGTAGATTAGTATGTGTTACCGTATTTTTATAAAATAGTATATATTTTCTTTTGGTTTTTCATTTATTATTTTGTCTTGTCTTTGCTTGTACATCATAGCATGCATGTAGGACTACGTTAGAACCCACGCATCCCATCCATGCATTTCATGTTTGCATCTCCATCTTGAGACACCGAGGGCAGATCCGGGTCGGCTTAACCGAACCCAGTAGATTAGCGAACGGTTCGGTCGCCGGTGACATTTCCGGGTCGGTTCACGGGTGAGCCGAAACGGGGTGTTACATTACTAGCATTTTTGTATTATCTATATAGGTGAGAACCTAAAAATTGAGAGATATTGGGACTACAGATGAGCAGCAGTGCACCATGCACACATGTACCTACCAAATGGAATAGAAACTGTAGTGTGATGAATTATTGTAAATTATGTGGATGAATGATATGATGTCTTATTTCAGGAATTGTTTTGTGAAATTGTAATATGATCTGTTTGTTGATTATCATGAATGAAACTGAACAGGATAAGCTAATGGGGCCGAGACCTAACACAACAAGATAAAGATGATTATAATGTGAACACTGTGTGAAAGATATGATGTTTTATGGTTATATATACATATTATTTGTTGTTGACAGGGTAATCCCTACTATATTTTTAAGGGAGATTCTGTCTGTTTCATTTTAAGAACCATTATTCTTCAAACTTTTGAAAATCACTTTTATGCATCAAATGTTTGCATTACCATCTTGAGACGTTGAGGGTAGATCCGGGTTGGCTAAACCAAATTAAATAGATTAGCTAACGTTTCGGTCACTAGTAGCATTTCTGGTTTGGTTCGTGAGTGAATCAAATTGGGGTGTTACAAGCTCAATTACACTTGAGCAAGCCTCACATAGACAAGATCTCTCATTGGTACACAATCAATCATCTACGAATATAAGCTAATAGGTAATTTCATTATTAACACAACCTTAAGTTTCCCACATTGATCCAATAGAGTCAAGGGGCTCAACATCATCAAAAGTTTGTCAAACACTCCCCCCAACCCGTATCTATAGGTTTCTAATACCTCTTTTAAAATAATAGTCGTTTAGATTCAAATTGATAAACTTTGGATGTGTCTATTTCAGATTTTAATGATGAAACATTAATTCATGTTGATTGTATGATGAATAGCTCTATAATAAGGTTCAGTTGAACTAAAGCAAACCTTATGATTAGAATAATTCAAAATGTTGTGACATTTTATATTGCATTTGGAATTGGACTTGGAGTTACTGGATATAAAATTGGTATTGGTCTTGATGAATGGGACTTGGATAAAGTTTTGATGGAACCTTGAAGACTAGAGTGATTAGGTGGACCTTAAAGCTTTGGACTTATTTGAATTCATACTTTAGAGAGAAATTACTATTGGAGTTTAGAGAAGTCTTCTCAATATTAATATTTAAGTGGTTGGAAGATATGCAGAAAATTATGGACTTATTTGACTATACAAAGAGCTTTGTGCATAAGGGAAAAAATGTCTTTGATATAATTTGAACATTCAAGAGAGATTGAAATATTCTTAAGTGATACAAGTTCGGAAAAAAGTTGATAGTTTTATTGGGTGTAACCGTCAAATAAGCTTCATTTCATCAGCCATAGGATTTTAAGAGCTTGAGTGCTATAATTAGTTATTGTATTTGTATCTCTTGAGTAATTTGATTGTAAATGATTTTGTTAATCATGTAAGAATCAATTGTAAACTAATCGATTATGATTGGTGTGTGTGGTCGGTATGTGCTTGCACTAGTGGCTGTGATACTTTGGGTGTAAAGTTGTGTAGTTGTAATTTAAGTATTCAATTCAGCTTATGAAGTCAAGCTTGAGGTCAAGGAGCAAAGGACAAATACGTGGGTTATGAAACCGATTCGGGGTTGAGTGCAGTGAAGGACAAGTGAGCTTGTGAAGCACTGAGTGTTTTGCTTAGTAAAGGATAAGTAGTTGTAACACTTAGGTTGTATTAATCAAAAGTTGGTAATAGTGAAACATAGAAAACCTACCCAACTGTTGGTATAGTGGTATAGAAGAGATGAGTACGAGTTTAAAACCTCTTAAAAACTCTTGTATTTGTTTTATCTTGTCCTTACTCTATTTATTTTAATTAGTTTCGACTACTATACAATTATTTATAACTTATATATTTTTACTAGTTCACCAATACTTGTTGTGATTATTTGTGTATAATCACTTTATTTGTTGAGTATCTTCGTAGGTCAACATTCTTTATTGTTTATTTCAGTACTAATTTGATTATTTTAAGTGTTATAGTTATTCTATTGCATACCGAAATTCTTTTCAATTGGTACCAAAGCTTTCGGTTAGAGGTTGCTAAGTCTGAACTATTGGACAGTATCTAATGGTCATGGAGAGAAAATCAAAGGCTTTGGAATGACAATCAACTACAAGATCACCCTTCTTTGATGATTTTAATTATACTTATTGAAAAAATAGGATAAAATTTTTCCTAATTGTCGTGATTTTGATTTATGGTAGGTTGTACTTGATGGTCAGATGGGTCCTAAAATCGATAGAGGATCATGAGATGAAAAGGTTCAGAACGTATACTCCTTAAATATCAAAGGTATGAATGCATTATTTTGTTCCTTGAGTGAGACTGAATATACTAGGGTCATGTACAACCAATTCAATGACATTATTGTTATACTTCAAAATGTTCCTAAAGATTTAGGTTTAGATGAGATCAATGAGAAGTTGTTTGCATCATTACCTATTCAGTGGAGACCTAAAGTCACTACTATTGAAGACACCAAGAAACTAAAATCATCATCGCCAAGGAGTTATTTGGCTCTCTAATTACACATGAACACACTTGATAAGTGTTATAAATGCATATATTTTTCCTAAATTATGGGCTTAGTTATGTTAAGTGTTCAATAGTTCCTCGTGTTTTTATTAAGTTTTTAGATAGGCTTGAGTAGGTTTGATGATTTTTAATTTATATGTAGATGTAGCTAATTTTGGTATTATATTAGGTTATTAATTAATTTTTATTCATCTCGAAGGAGATATGGTTATGATTGAGTAAACCGTGAAGATTGCTGGCGAATCGGACAAAAAAGGAATGAAAAATGTTAGTTATAATAAGTCGCGATAGTAAAACCTCACCTTTAGGTTAGGTTTTACCCATTTGTAGTTTGCTCGGTTTGGGCCAGTCTCGAGTCAGTTCGAGTGAGCTCAAGTTAAACCAATTTTTACACATGAGTGTGGGGCCAGATGGCTATATGAACATGTTATGAAGATTGAGTATTCCCAACATACAAATGGTAGCTTCAGTTATGCTACAACAAAACATGAAAATTAGTGTCTACACGAGGCATGTAGATTTTTTTATATGTTACCTAGGGTTTTAGGCCTAGATTTATGTCTTTGCAACATTTAGTATTCATTTGAGATTTTCAATGTATCTCATTTACATACATCTTAAGGATTTCAGACTATCGGATTGCCTCTGTGGGCCTAGCTTGATTGAGTTGTAGATTTTCATCTTATTGAGTTCATTTTGAGGCTCATTTAGCCTTCTTACCTTGATCCTATATATAGAGTTATTTTTAGGACACGAGTCAATTTTGACTTTAGATGGTCTCGATTCAAGTTTTTCACCCATATATGTATATTTATTGCATATACCTATAGGCAGGCCCCACTAAGCCACAATTGTTAGACGTTTCAATGAGTTAATCTTGTTCAGCTCATTGTTACCCTGCTTTTGGCCAATTTTTTTATTGTTTTTGATAATTCGTGAACCACTACATTATTTTAGATGTATATTCACATTATTTAACATATTTTAATGTTATAGGTATTTTTATTTATTTATTTATTTATTATTATTTATTTCTATATATTTATATGTTTGTCGTATATAATGAATGCTTATGTGATTGTTTATTATTGTTATTATTGATATATTTACTTATTAAAATTAATCTTATTCATATTTACTAAATTTTATTTATTTATTTATCTATTTGTTCGTTGCGTGTATGTTATTATTTATTTGTATTTAATTACATATTTCGTATTTGATAACTATGATATTATTATTATTAGTCATGATTAATTAAAATTAACTATTTATTTATTTATTTATTTATAGAATGATTATGTATTTATTTATTTAATTGTTTACATGTTTACTAACGCGAGTATATGTGATATTTACTCGTGTTTAGCCGTTCATTTATATGGATAATTATATTATTCCTTTATGATTAAAGTATCCTCATAGGTCAAGATCCTTTATTGTGCCCCTAAAAATCAAGTAAGTCTCATATCTAATACCTGGTAGGATAAGATCCAATATATTAGTCGAGATGTGCTTAAAATCTTTAGCTTGGTTAATCATTTTTGAAAAGGTGATTAAGCCTATTAGTTAGCACTAATTAAGTCGGGCCCTTACAGGTTGTATCAAAGTGAACTTAGGACCTTGTTAGATGGATGGTAGTAATATCAACAAAAAAGAATTTCGAGGATGGAATTTCCATAAGGTAAGTGGAATGTGATATCCCCCAAAAAGTTAAGTTAGTCCCACATTTAATATGTATCGAGGTAAGATCAAATATACTAATGGGGATGTATTTAAGATTTTTAACTTGGTTAATAACTTTTGAAGAGATGTCTAAGCCCATCAGTTTGCGCTAATTAGGGTAGGCCTTTACATTTATTGTTTATTTCGGTACTAACTTGATTATTAAAGTATTATAGTTATTCCATCAGATACTAAAATCCTTTTCACAAGTCTCCATCACTTGTTTTTTTCGATGCTTAAAACTAGCGACATCAACTTCAACTATCAAACCCGGGACCAAAGCTCTACTGAAGTTTTCCCAACTTCAACTCTCCATTCTCCACATCAACCCTAGGGTTTCCCAACCCTCTTCGATGACTAAACCCTTGGCTGAACATCTGCCAAAAGTCTTTCTTGACTCTTTTGTTATATTAGCCCTAAGGTTCCCTCATGTCTTTAGTTGCCAAACCCACAACTAAACGTTAGCCGAACAATCTCCTTCAAGCTTCACCCAGCTTAATTGATTTGTCGAAGGTTCTCCATGTCTTGCCAAAGATTTCACATGTCTTAATCTCATTCTGCTATATCAGTCCTAGGATTGTCCACACCCACTTTGGCTGTCGAACCCGCACAGAAAGTTATCCAAAGTTTGACATTCCAAAGCTCTTGATCAAATCCTAAGTCTTTAGTAGCTGAACCCTTGACCTAAGGCTAGCTGACTGTTAAATAGTCTACTTCCTTGGCCTGCACATCATGTCTTTGGTTACCGAAGTCTTGGCTGAAGTTTAGCCAAACTGCACACCACTTCAACAATTCCTTTGAATCTTCAATCTTGATTTCTTCACTTGGTTGCTTGATCCTTCTTCTTCACTTGGATATTGACGATCTTGATTTATTTGATAGTGCATAGACTCTTGTGATTATACTTAGAGAGTTTACAATGTTGTTTCATCAAAACAAAATTTTACACTTCTATTGAGACCTTTTGATGAATTCAATTCATTGTGTTGTGAACTCTTACGTAGTTGGTGTCAATCCTTCTTAAGCATTCTTTAAGCTTGCCATTAAGATCTTTAATTCTTCAAATCTTCAAGTTATAGTCATGTAGCCCTTGCATCCTCATTGTTTTATACCTGTGCAAAATGTTATTATAATAAACAATGTAAGATGTCATGTCATAAAATATTTATATCATAATGATTATTCCATGCACCTTATAGACAATAAAGGATTGGTAATCCTAGCTTGCGTTAGTTATTCTCGTTAATTGATCATTAAAATTTCAAGCCCATGAAATGCCAATACTTTAAAATACTCATACCCCCTACATATGAGCATACTCACTAGACATGTACCTATTACACACATACATTCTCCCCTTAGGTCATCTCAATAAACAATTCATTATTAATAAATGAGTTATATAAATATGCCTAGCACTTATCATCACCACTATTTATGCATCCTCTATGTTCCGCGTTTATTAAAGTTATAATGATAATCATCAAAACATGACCCTGACAATCTCTGGTCTTAATCTTGAGTTGACTTTTAGAGAATGAGATGCCACACATCACTATTTGAGATAAAAAAACTATTTGCTTGACATGTTGTATCATTTTTTTATATAAGTTGACCTTAAGCATGTGTTCAATCTTTTTACCCTTTTAAAAATAATTGTACGACCCAAAATAATTTTTAGCATGATGATAATATAATATTATTATATATAACAGGTTCAATAGAAATGATAATCATTTTAGTGTATATAAAACGAATTTAAAGTCGAAAGATAAAATCAAGTTGAAATTTTCATTTTCAAATATGACTCATTTCTAATTCCAATAATTTGAATTAGTAAACTTTTGATTTCAAATTAAATTCAACCACCTTAATCAATTGGATTCGGTAAAATTAAATATGGTATAAAATAAATATAATATTTTGATTCCAATCAAATATGGATGCAATATCTAGATTCAAAATGGATAAATATGGTATTCTCAATTTTTTTATTTTATGAGTCCTGCTTGATGGAATATATATGAAAATTTGCGTACTTAAAGAATAAAATCCCATTTAGCAGCCCTACTCTAGGGAAATAAGAAGAGTGTTTTAGGGTAAAGAGGAGGGAGATTTTTTATGTTACATGTTTGAAGAAAATAGATTTAAAAAGAGAAATGTTATTATAATTATAAAATTATTTTGTAAGTATTAACAATTACCCGGGGTGTGTCCATCAATTGTGAAAGTTCTACGTAGTGTCCCTGGGTAGCCAGACTCTAATCTCATGGTTGTGCTAATTCTACCGCACAAATTACTCCAAAACCAATACGGTTATCTTTACCTTATATAGTAACAAAGTTTAAAGGTAATTTTATCTTAGACATGGCCGCTCAGAGAATTCGATTTCTCTATCAAGAAAGCCTATATAGAATGACAGGTAATATATTTTTAAATGGGGAACCTTTTCTTAAAAAAAAAAAAAGTTTGATAGCCAACTCAACTTTATTATTATTTATTTAAATAAAAGGTATAAAAAATAATTTATAATTTCTTGTGACTAACTAAACGTTCTGGTTTATGAATTTTACAAGGGTGATTGGGTAATAAAAATAAAATGTTTTGTTAAGAAAGAAGGGCAGTCTAGTGGTGTAGGGGCAATCCCCGGAGCCTTCGTGGTCGTCCCTCCAAATAAACAAAACAACATCTCTTCTTCTCCTCCTCTTTGTCCCTCTCGCCCCTCCTCGGAAAACCCTCTTCTTCACAATCTTCCCTCTTCGATTCCTCTTCTCCATGCCCCCCTGTCCGGCTCCGCCCTTGCCGCAACAATGTCGGACAAGCTCCACGCCCAGCTCACTGATGTCGGCCTCAAGCTCGACCCCCTCCCCCCTCCAAGGACGCCCTCATCAAGCTCCTCAAGGTCCCTTCCCTCCCCCCGCCCACTTCTTCCGTCTTCCTTCTTCCTCCTCCTCCTTCTCCTTCCTTGCTCGCTTCTGCTTGTCGATCTTTTTGTTGAATTGTTGCTGGTTTTCTGGGCGGGTAGCTGCTGGGGAGTGTTGTTTCGGGTTGTTAGGGTTTTTGATCGACGGAATTTCGGCTTGTTTTGAGCTGGCTTTTAGGTGGTGGATGACGTTTTCTGTGTAGAAATGGAGGCTTGTTGGGGAGTTGAGCTGCGGGGTGTGCGGATCTCGCTAGGGTTTTGGTTGTTGGGGATGGATTGAGTAGGGTAGGGTTTTGTTGTAGGAATTTCGGCTTGTTATCAGCTGGCGTTTTGGTGGTGGATGAAGTGTGCTTCTCTAGAAATGGAGGCTTGCTGAGAGTTGAGCTGCGGTGGATACGGGAGTGGCGTTGTTGGAACTGACTTGAATTGGAAGAAGTGGTGGAATGCATGCCGAGTTTTAAGTGGCTGTGGATCTCGCTAGGGTTTTGGTTGTTGTGGTGGAATTTAGGGGTTGGTGGTTTCGGATAGGGTTGTATGAGGTACGGTGGATATGTGAATTTTGGGGTTTGGTTGGCTGCCTGACCTTGTTCTTCAGCTGCGAAGGGAAGTATGCTACTGTAAAAATCCATACTTTCTGAGATCTGCTCGAGTGTGTGCATCTGGAAGTGGCATGAGGGAACTACGTTGAATTGGATGTGGAGTGCTTTCGGAGGTGGTGGAATCTATGCAGAGGTTGTAATTGGTGTGGATCTCGCTAGGTTTGGGATGTTGGTTGTTGTGGTGGGGTTTGGGGTTTTGGATAGGGTTGTATAAGGTTTTGTTTGCTGTGTTTTGCGTGTTTTTTAGCTGCGAATGGAAGCTTGCTGGTGTAACATAGAATTCATGAGAAATGAGCTCGAGGGTGTGGTTCCTGGAGAGACATTAATAGAAACTGGTTTTAACTGGAAGAGTAGTGCGTGTGTGGGAGGTGGTAAAATGCATGCAGAGATTCAAATTGCTTTAAATCTCGCTAGGGTTTTGGTTGTTGGTTTCTGCGGTGGAGTTTGGGGGTTCAGAGTTTTTGATACGGTTGTACAAGGTTTTGTTCAATGTCTTAGCATGTTTTTTAGCTGTTAAGGGAAGTATGCTAATGTAAAAACCTATACGTTATGAGAAATGAGCTCATGGGTGTGGACCGTGTGAGACATTGATAAAACTGAGTCGAACAGGAAGAATAGTGCGTGCACGGGAGGTCAAGTGATTAAGGAATATGCAGCTGGCTCCTTTTTGTTAATTAAGGAGCTTCTTGGGGTTTTGGATTTCTGCTCTAGATTTTTGTGGTCTGGTTTTCTGGAGATAGGAGGCTTATTGGGAAAATTCATAGGTTCATTATTTCTTCAGACGGTTGTTTCAGCAAATTTTGGGAGGACTATGCCAAAATAACAGCATTATTGGTTTAATACTTTTGAATTTATCAGTTAGGCTTCAGATATATCATCAAGGCTTAAAATTGCTTTATGGGGTTTGATAGTTTTGAATTTATCGGTTAGGCTTCAGATACATCAAGGCTTTAAATTTCCTTACGTGCCTATTTTTTGTATTGCTAGCTTGATCAGTTTCTTCACCATTTTTTATATCTCCGGCTATCAATCTTTGTGCAAATTTAGTGGCAGGCTTTCATGGCGAAGGCTTCCTGCATATGCATATGTACATATGAATGCCTTCAGAGTTATAGACTCCAAAGAGCGAGTTAAATCATTCAAGAACCATGTGGAGGATGATAGGAAAAGGGATGAAGAGGAAGGTTGCGATCCATTGGCCAAGGGGAGAGGAGGGATCGCATGCCTGAATCCACTGGAGGCTAAACATTAGAGTGCCAAAAGCCATTAGAGTTGTTAGGGAGATTTGGAATGCACCAAGAAGTTTTTTGTTATTCATTCAAAATTGATTACGTCAGTGTAAAGACCTCAGTTTTAGAATTAATTAACTTGGAACCAAAATAAATTTAAAACAATAATTAGAGATAAACTTTCTAAAGGTGCCCATATTGTTCATCAAGTTGGCTGAAGTACCCTTAAAGTTGCTGGATCTTCCTGCATCACTGTTGACCGGTGGTGATTATGGTTCCCAGGTGGCTGAACTAATTTTTCAATGCCATAGTTTGCCATCCCAACTGTTTGCTTTGAAGAAAAAGTGATTATGGTTCCCAAGTCGCTGAACTAATTTTTCAATGCCATAGTTTGCCATCCCAACTGTTTGCTTTGAAGGAAAAGAATTTATGGCATTTCTGAAAATTAGTCGTTTCTCTGTTTTCTAATGATTTTTTTTGCACTTTTTCAGCAAGCTGCTTCGTGTCTGTCTGAGCTGAAGCAGTCACCATCACCATTGTTGAAAGAAGCGATGCAGCTGTGTGTTAATGCAATTGCAAAACAAGAATTACTTAAACATCAAGACAGAGATGTTATTGTACTTGTTGGAACTTGCATTTCTGAGATAACAAGGATCACAGCTCCAGAAGCTCCCTACAGTGATGATGTTTTCAGGGTATGCATTTTCTAAAATGTATGTGGGTACAATCATTTGCAATGAAGGTTGGAACCAAAGAGTTTTTTGTTCAAAGATGGACTTAAAAGTTTCTAATTATATGCCTAAGAAGTTTGTAAATCAAAATGAGGCGCGCGTCTTGCAACTTTGGTGTCTTGGGGGATAAAAATTAGATCTTATTCTGAGTAGAGGGAGGTGGGGGAGGGTTCCGTACTGAGTCTTTGTATCATTCCTCTAGTTGATATTTAGTGGTTGGAACAGTAGTAAGCTGTTCAATCTTTAGCATTACAAGTTGGAAAGCTTGCATGATCGACTGATAGGGATCTCCTCATTTTACTATCATCGGAAGAACAGAACTATTGCTACTATTTATATTTATTTTTTCTCTTTCTTTGTCTTTCAGGATATTTTCCACTTGATTTTAGGTATCTTTAAAGGATTGGATGATGTTAATGGTCCATCATTTCAAAGAAGAGCTGTTATTTTGGAAACCCTTGCAAGATATCGGTCCTGTGTTGTGATGTTGGATCTTGAATGTGATGACATGGTGAATGAATTATTTTGCACCTTTTTCTCAGCCGTCAGGTACTGTTAGATGTTGTATATAGTTTCTTAATAATGTTTCCTTAATTTTTTCAGTGTACCCTTTTTCTCTATAAAAAAATGATTCTTTGGAGGAAGCTTTTTCTTTTTCTTAAATTGTAAATTTCTGTTGTTAAAAACTAAGGTAAAAAAAAACTATAACCAGCAATGGTTGAAATTGTGGCTGATATTTTATTGGCTTTTTGGCCAGTTCTTGATATTCCTTATGAATCTTCAGCTGAATGGTTCCTCAGATCGTTTCTTTGGCCCTTCCTCTAAGTGATTTATGATCTCTGTAGCCTATGTTGGTAGTATAATTCTTAGAGTTTTTATCATGGCTTTTTAATGATTTTAAGCTTGCTTACCTTTTTTATATATGCAGTGATGACCACCCTGAGAATGTTGTCACGTCAATGCAGACTATCATGATCGATTTATTAGATGAGAGTGAGGATATTCAAGCAAATTTGTTGCTCAGTTTATTTTCAGTACTGCAGCGTGAGAAAACTGTTAGTTTCTGCACTAAAATTATTATCTGCTTTCCCATTCCTCATGTAATGTGCTTTTTATTGACTAAATGTGTTAATCTTGTGTTGTAGGATGTCTCTAGAACTGGAAGGAGTATTGCAATGAATGTTATACGACAGTGTGCAAGAAAACTTGAACCATCTATCAAACAATTTCTATTATCAGCAATATCTGGGGATGGCAATTCTCAAAATAGTCATATTGATTATCATGATGTTATATATGGCCTATATCAATGTGCTCCTCAGACCTTGAGTGGGATTATACCTTATCTCACTGGTGAATTATTGGTAATATGTTCTTCTATTTGCATTGCCAGTAATTATTTTATTTTCTGCAGTGAAATTCTTAGACTTGGGTTTTTAATAGCATGACTTTACCTTGTGAAAGAGAAAGCATTCCAGGTGGATTCAGAATGTGAAAATTAAGTAAAGACAATTTCGCAATGTGGTGGTATGCCTTGTGGGCATTCAGCTATCACTAGCAAATGTAATGCAAGAAAAGTTATGAAATTTGTATTTTTCAATAAATAAATTAACATGTAATGACATGTGAATAGACTTCCCCAAAATAGTATTTGATAAAACAGCTGAAAGGATTTTATGCCTTATATCATTCAGCAGGAGGTATAATTTGAAATTGCTCGTCAGTAATCTCTTTCAAATGCGCGGCTGTTCCCTGTACTCCAAATAAAATTTGTTGGCCCTACCTTTTTTCCAGCATGTTTGGTTTTTATTTTAGTATCAACAAAATTCTCTAATATCTTAGTAGAATTTTTATGATCATTCTACATTCTTCTTGGGGAGAAAGACGAGAAAGATACGGTCCATTTTTTGCAGCCTAATTTTTCACACCATACTCCTGTTTTGCAGGCTGATAAAATAGATGTTCGTGTGAAAGCTGTGAACTTACTTGGTGGACTGTTTAGTTTGTCTGGACATACTATTGCTGAAATGTTTCAGCCACTTTTTGTAGAGTTTTTGAAGAGGATAACTGATAGGGTGGTGGAAATCCGCATATCTGTTATTGAGCATGCAAAAAATTGTTTGCTATCTGATCTTTCCAGACCTGAAGCTCCTGATATAATCAGTAAATATCTTCTCTCCCCCACCCCAATTCTTAGTTTTAAAAGCGCTGGAGCATTTTCTCATGATTTTCAATTTATAATTCTTATCAGGTGCTCTATCTGACCGGCTGTTAGATTATGATGAAAATGTCCGAAAAAAGGTAGTTTCTGCTGTTTATGATGTGGCCTGTTGTAAAGTAAAATCAATTCCCACTGATGTTTCTCGCCTGGTTTCTGATCGACTTCGTGACAAATCGGTATATTAGTTTTTTGTTCTTTCATGTATAAAGGGAGTTCCAATCCATGAATTTGCATTTGGCTGACATTGTTTTCATACATTCAGTTGATTGTAAAGAGATATACTATGGAGAAGCTAGCTGAATTATACCATATCTACTTTTCATGGTACGCTGATGGTTTAATGAGTGCAGATGACTTTGACTGGATGCCAGGAAAAATACTGAGGTGCCTTTTTGACAAAGATTTCAGGTATAAGATCATATAGTGGAATCATGAGTCTTAGGTGAGATTTGACTTTGTTGTTTCACTTTGAATGGGTATGTAATCAAGAAAGCCTCCCATCTTTCAGTAAGGTATCACATCTTTGTTACTGTTTAACTTGTGTGCATGATTGTACAACTTTTGTTTCAAGCTTTGTTGATCAGTATTCCAACAAACTAGTTTTTGTTACTATTGCCCATTAAATATGTGTGCTCAAGTTTGTCCATGTGAACAAAGACCTTACCGTCATAAAATGACAACTTTTTTGACCACTGGAATTTTACATGATTCTTAATCTCAATATCTCCTTGAACATTACCTCCAGAAGGATGCTAAGAGATTGGCTAGCCAGAATTGCACTATTATCTTTGTTTTTGTTTTTTTTAATAGAATAAGAATGAATGATGGCTCCTCTCCTTTCAAAGAAGGAAAACCTTTCAGTTGTCCAAAACATTAGGCAGCTGAGCAACTTGGATTTCTTGCAATGTAGCTAGTAATTCTACCTCGAAATTTAATATAAGAGCTAATAAACTACTAAAATAATTTAAATTTGCTTCCAATAATGATAATAAAACCTTATCATGTTTCATGAAGATCACATCTGCCGCATTTATTTGCATATTCCTTGTGTTATTAAGAAATTTTATTTTCCTGTCTGCAGATCTGAGACTATAGAAGCTGCTGTCTGTGGTGCCTTTTCTCCGATAGAGAATAAAGTGAAACAGTGGATAGTTGTTTTTTCAACATTTGACAAGGCTGATGTAAAGGCACTCGAGAAGCTTCTGATGCAAAAGAATAGGTTTGTTTGAGACATTTCATCCTCTAATTATTTGTGCATCTGTCTCATTCTTAGCTTGGATATTAGTTCATTTTCTGTGTCTTATGCTCCATTTTTTAATCACATGTATATAAATGTCTTCTTTCAGATTACAGCTGGAAATGCAGAAATATTTGTCTCTGATGCAAACATATCAGGTACTCAACTAAAATGAAAGGAAAATATCTGAAAATAGGTATTTAACCTCTCTCACTTTATCAAAAGAGTTTGCAGGGTTCTGATTCTCCAGAGGTCCAAAAGAGAATTACAAGTTGCTTTCGCTCCATGGCTCGTTGGTTTAGTGATCCTGCAAAAGCCGAAGATAACTTTCAGATGCTACATCAAATAAAAGATGCAAACATTTGGAAAATTTTAACAATACTTCTCGATCCCAACACTAGTTTCCATAAAGCTTACGCATCTCGGGTATATTGCCTATAAAATGTGTCTAAATAGTTGAAAATACATAACAAGTCCTAGAACATTTAATTCTGGTTTGCAAGTTGCAAGTCCTAAGATGTAATTTGAGTGTTCCCAATATGCAGGATGACTTGCTCAAGATTTTGGGAGACAAACACCCACTTTCTGATTTTCTTGATATTCTCTCCATGAAATGCTCTTATTTGCTGTTCAACAAAGAGTTTGTTAAACAAATTCTTTCTGAGATAGCTGCACAAAGATCTGCTGGAAACACTAGGCTTATTGTCTCGTCCATGAACTTACTGGTGGTATAATATTGTTTTCTTTAAGGTCTATGCCTATGTATTTTCTCTCTTTAAGATCTATAAAGTTGTTTCTTTGCGCATTGGCCACAAGCATAGCTTGTAACTATTGGCTTTTAATTTTTACATTATATCTTTGCTACTTTTGGCGTTTATGTGTTATTCTTTCCATGAAAACAAAAATGTGCAGATTGTTGCAAGTTATTCTCCATTATTTTTATTTGGCGCTGAAGAGGATTTGGTCCAGCTCCTTAAAGAGGATGATGACATAATCAAGGAAGGCATTGTGCATGTATTAGCAAATGCTGGTGGAATTATCAGGGAACAACTCTCAAAGACATCTAGGTCATTCATCTACAAATTTGTGAATATATGTTTGTTCTTGTCTTCTATGTCCTTGACATTTTTACAGCTCTTTGTTACAGCTCTGTGGACCTTCTGTTGGAAAGACTTTGCTTAGAAGGCAACAGAAAGCAGGCAAAGTACTCTGTACAGGCTCTAGGTGCAATTACCAAAGATGATGGATTGAAGTCACTTTCTGTTCTCTACAAAGTATTGTCATTTTTTGGTTTCATTTTCTCTCTAAATAGCTGATTTCTAATTGTAAAGCTCACGACTCTTTTCTAATGCAGAAGCTGGTAGATTTACTGGAAGAACAATCAAATTTGCCAGCAATACTTCAGTCTCTGGGTTGCATAGCTCAGACTGCAATGCCTGTTTTTGAAACCCGAGAAGATGAGATTGTGCACTTTATAACCACAAAAATTCTTGAGTCTAATAGTGTATGTCAGGAGTGATTTAACCACATTATAATCCTTCTTTAGATTTATAATCCTTCATTAGATTTTACTGACATTTTATTTTTAATTCCAGGCAGAAGTGAATGATGCGAAAAGCAATTGGGATGAATGTAGTGAAGTGTGCCTATTGAAGGTTAGTCAGGGTACGAAATGTTTTTACAGTTTGTCAGCCTATTGCTTCTTATTTCTCTATGTAATTGCAATTCTTGTATCTTGCTTACAATATAATTTTGCCATTGTCGGTTGCAGATGTATGGGATAAAAACACTCGTGAAGAGCTATCTACCTGTAAAAGATTCATATATGCGTCAGGGGATAGAAAAACTCATTGGCACTTTAAAAAATATCCTCTGCATTGGTGAGATCTCTGAACACATTAAATCAAGGTATTTTTTCTTCTTTACACTTATTATCTATCATGTCAGTTGCATCTTTCGTTTGCCATTTGTAATTTAATATTTTGCCTTGTAATTAGTTGTTTCAAATCTTGTAATTATCATTGAAACTGGTTTAATTTTCAACTGCAGTACTTCAGATAAGGCACACCTCCGCCTTGCTGCAGCAAAAGCTATACTACGCTTGTCGAAGCATTGGGATCAAAAACTTCCAGTGGATGTGTTTCACTTGACATTAAGAATGTCTCAGGTTTTAACCTTCAGTATGACTTAAGTGTGTGTGTGTGTTTTTCTTTTAGAAAAAAAGCCGGTTGGTGGTACTTTTTTCATGGTCTTATGGCCTTGTGGACTAGTGTGGTCTGTTATTTGGTATAGTTTTGTTTTGCAAACCTATATATCCCATAAAACATTAGGCTTATGTCTTCAGTTTCTTTAGTCAAGGGCTCTTGTCAGTGACTTGTTAGAGTGGAGGGGACAGTTATACACAGCTTCCAGGCATGGGAATATTGGATATGAATAGTGAAAGTTTCTGTCTTACCTGTTTGTTGACAATAAAAAATTTATCCTTGAAACTAGCAGCTTAAGAGAATCTCTTAAATGGTTTTGAACCATTTCTTCAGAGACTGACAATCACATTCTTGGTTAGGTAGTATTCCCTTGGGAATGCACCTAACCTTTGAACTTTTTTTCTGCCTCATTTTATTGGATTGTACCATATGCTAATGTGTTGAAATTCTCTCTTCATATGTTGGCTGCTGTTATTGGGAATGTTCGGATGAAGTTTGAAGGTACCAACCATTGTTAAAACTGTGTAACTTGTCTCTTCTGTCCATAGGATAGCTATCATCAAGCTAGGAAGCTGTTCCTGAACAAAGTACACCAGTACATCAAGGAGAGGCTTTTGGATGCAAAGTATGCTTGTGCCTTCATATTGAACATAGCTGGGCCTCAACCAATTGAATTCAAAGAGGTTGGTACTTGATGCTGTCTTGTATATGATGCTTCTACTTGAATGCTAGGTAGATTGATTTTTAGATTGTGATTGATGCCAGTGAGAAAAATTTTCCCTGGATTTTTCTGGGAGATGAAATGTGGTCATTGTCTTTGCAGGATAAGCACAACCTAACAGAAGTTGTTCAGATGTGTCAGCAACTAAGAAGTCGACAACACTCAACAAGCTCTGACATGCATTCCTTAAATGCGTATCCAGACTCTATTCTTGTGTATTTGATCCATGCACTTGCACATCATCCATCTTGTCCTGATCCCAATGATTGCAAGGATGTCAAAGCCTATGAGCCAATTTATCGGTATGATCATTTTTCGAACTTCTATTGTCTCCTACTTGCTTTTGCATGCATGCCGAAGGTAAAACAGTGTTGTTTTTTGTTCTTTTCATTGAATAAAAATTGTTACTTCATCTTGGACTTCTTCATTGCATATTTCGTTTTACCTACGTATAGCAGGAGAATGCTGTTGTATGACAGTACTGTATATTTAACTGTTGGGCTGGTATGATACTATACATTTGCATGGTGATGATCTTTCTACTTTACAGGCAGTTGAGTTTGTTGCTGTCTGTGCTACTTCATGGATGTATGCAATCTAAAACAGATGTGGTCTCCAGCATTGGAACCCTTACTGCGATTTGTTCTATTCTTATAAGTATCAAACAATCAGAGGATGCAGTCGATAAACTAAAATCTAGTCGTTTACATGCCATATCTGACCTAGGACTTCTCATAACTAAAGTTCTTGTGGGAGAGAAAGCAGATGTTACAGATAACATTGCTTCATACCCACTGCCTGCGGCTCTTTACTCATCTGAGAAGGAAGAGAACAACCTTGCACCAGAGGTAATTTCCCCTCCCTCCCCACCCTCGTTAGAAGAAAAGTCAAGTCCAACGATCTGTTTAGTTCAACACCTTCCTGAAATGAGTGTTTGATGGTCGAGGAGATTTTAGTGAATTTTTACCATGTTTCCTTGTTAATTTTGGGCGGCTATTATTGTTTGTGTGCATTTTCATTTGAAGTTCCAGCTTACATGTAGCTGGCCTGTTGTCTAATTTTTTGAATTCTTTGTTCAGGCCTCCACAGCAAAATCTTGGTTTTCTGATGATAGTGCCATGGACTATTTCAAATCCTTAAAGCTTGAAGAGAAGGAAGTTGCGTGTTTCCATTTAATGAGTTCTCCATGTGTTCAATTTTATGTTGAAAATCCTCATATTTATCGATGTGCCTTTTAATCTACCATGTTACAAACTTGTAGGTTGACGAGGATGTTGTTGGGGATGAAAAGGATTTAATTTATGCTGATGAAGATGCATCTGAAATGCCACTGGGGAAGATAATCAAACATTTAAAGTCTCCAAAGAACAAGAAAAAGAAAGCAGGCATGAAACAGCAGCCACTAGAAACTGTTCAAACTGAAAATGATGAAGATATCTTGGGCATGGTTCGAGAAATAAATATGGGCCACCTGGAAAGTAATGATGGAGATGATAGTAAGGAAATCTATGGTGGTAGAAAGACAGGTGCAAAAAAACTTAGCAGAAAGGTTTCTGCATCACTGAAAAGAAATAAAATTAAAAACAGCAAGGTGTCCCTATTTCCGGTATCAAAGAACAATAGGCATCTTACTGATGAGAGCGGTATTACTTCAAAGAGTTCTCCTGCAAGATATGAAAAGGCATTGAAAGAGTATACATGTAAATCTGATGTAGCGGATCTTAGTGAATTAGAGAATCTTGCTTCCTGTGTTCCGCAAACCAAAACTTCCTCATCAAAACGTAAGAAAAAGGGGAGTATGAAAAACTTGGATTGCACAATGGATGTCGATGTGGTAACTGCTAATGCAGACACTTTGGTTTGTAATCTCTGCTGATGCAACTTGATCTTGGATTTTTGGTAGTTTACATTTCATATGCCTGACCAAAATTTATCAAAACTGGCTACCTTTTCAGGATACTCTTTCAGAAGATAGCGAGAAGTCCAGAAGCACCGTGAAGCCAATGAAGAAGCGAAAGAGGAAAAATGTTGCAAGACTGGTGAAGGTGCTAATGTAGTTGACTATTTTCCATTACTTGCATGTTACTGTTCTTTCCTACAAGATGGCATATTTAATCTGGTTAGTGTGAGTATTCTCTCAAGAAAGGCCATTTGGGTGACTTGTTGAATATAAATTGTCAAAATGTCATTGTTGCACACGTCACAATTCCTGTGTTGTGTGACAATCTCCAAACTCTCTTCGATATGTTTATTCTTTATAGATTTCAACTACTCACTATGCATGACTGTGAGTACAATATGGCTTTTTTTTTTGTTCGCTTTTCAGTGCTCATCTGGGATATCCGAAGATCAGAATATGGAATTAGTTGGATGCCTGGTGCAGGTCTGGTGGCCTATGGATAAAAAGTAAGTAGACTTTGGACTGAAGTCCTTCTGGTGATTTAACTAATCACATAAATTTGCTTCTGAAGTTGGAAAGGCACTCACTTTAAAATGTCATTTGTAAGGCTGTAATGCTTTCAATCTCTTGTATTTAGCTATGGTCATATACCTTTCTTTCCTAAAGAGTTGCTTTTCATCAATTTCTATTGACATTTCTTGTAGGATTTAACTTTTTTAAGACATGTAACTACTTATCATATGGGGCATGAATGTTGTTCATGCTTTTCATCTCTTTTAATTGAATTCTGTTGTAAAATTTGTAATGCATATAACTAATAGTCTAAAATTACTGGTGCAAAATCATTTGACCGTTATCTCCTTCTTTATAGAACTTTGATTGTAGTTGTGCTGCTCAGGCGCTGTCTTAGAGTTCTTGTTCGTTCCTTAGCCTTAAAATTGCTGTTTTCTTTCTTTTATTATCCCCTCGGGGGTGTTTTAATGAAATTTTACCGCATCAAAAAATATTGTCAGATATTATCACTTCTCCCTGATCTTTGGCCATGATAATTATTTGTCTTCTACATCTGCTTGTTGTTGTGTTAGTTATTTCTGATATCTGAAATTATGCTGTGTTTGTCAGATTTTATGAAGGAATGGTGCAATCTTATGATCCACATAAAAGGAAACATGTGGTATGCATTAATTATTTCCCGTTGATCATAACCTAAATTATATAACATTTAACACACTGCATGACAGATACTATATGATGATGGGGATAAAGAGGTACTTCAGCTAGATAAGGAGCGATGGGAAATTCTCAGTCAGGGTAGCTCCTCCAGAAAGGTCCTCAAGCTTACTCTTGTTAGTGCCACGTCTTATTGCTTAGAACTTATATAATTTCCTATATTGATTATTGTTTATGTTTTCAGAGACTGAAGGCATCCAGCGTATCTAAAAAAGTGTGAGTATTTTTCTTTTCAAGTTTCTTTAATTTTCTATTTTCTGATCCCATTTGAGAGCAATACAGCCAAAACGCCTATGTTGATAGCATTAATCAAAGAAAATAGAGCATGAAGCATAGAAATAGGTCAAACAGGGGATGAGCCCCATGCTTACACTATCAGGAGCATAAGTTAAAGGCCATTAAAATACAGGAAAATGATATTGCATGAAGTGATATGACTTCCCCATTCTTTAGCTGCCCGGTATCATGTAATTCATCCAAGTAAAATGCTGCTAGCCAACAAAAGATTGTATCTAATGATCTCTTGACACTCTGGTCAAACACTAGAAGGAAACTACGCTGACTGGTATTGTAATATAAGTTAGAACTAAGCCAGGGAATATAGAAGTTGGTGGTGATATAGAAATGCTGCAACTAGATTGCAAATGTGGACTGTGATAACAGAGTTACCATCCTTAGTGCATAATTTTGTGATGACCTCTGATGCATAATATATCCAACTTTACTTCCGAAGAAAATGTTATTAGATTCAGTAGAGTGTGGGCCATCCATCCATATGAATGCTTTCAGTTAGAATTGATTTGGATGTGGTGCAGCTAGAGATAATCACGCAAGCATCATGATAATATGACTACTGGGAGATTTTTTGTATTACCTTGTTAAGTTAATTTTGTTTTCCCCATTTACGATCATTGATCTATCACACTACCAATGAATCAATCATTCCAAAAAAAGATGAAAAGTAGCAAATCTCATGTCAGATGGCATGCCTGACAAGTGGGTTGAATCTGTGAGAACTGTCTCTTTCATATGCTTTTGTTAATTATGGGTTAGGCTTCATGAGAAGTTTCTTGCTTTTGTAACACTTTATTTTCATATACTTCTGGCAACAATGGAAGCTTATTTGCATCTAATGGAGGCATTACAAGTATAAGATAACCTACAGTAAAGAACATGCTTTCAACTTAGTGCGGCCAAATAATGTCTGCTCCTTATGATATACCTTGTGATGTGCCAGGCTTCCAGAAGAAAAGGGAAATGAAAGGAAAAGACTTGCAAGTCAGACTAATGGTTCTGCAAAGAGGTATTAAATGTTTGTTGATCTTTTATTTTAGGGAATTAGCAAGTTTATTTGTTTCCTCATTTTGTAGAAATGTGAGGCAAAAGACAAGTGTTGATCACAAGGAAAGCACAATTTCTGAAGGCCTAATTGATGATACTGAAAGCGAAGGTAAAGAAGTTTCACATATATCATTCAACCGACAAGATGAAGGTTCAGACGCAAAGGTTCATCATTCAGGTTTGCCACCCCTCCTCACCCTACTTCCTCTTTTTTATGACAGTCAGTTCAGTTATTGTTGTATTCATGCCAAAATCTTCCTGCTTTTAGATCATTCAGACAAGGAAGAGAAGTCTCCACAAATGGAGGTAGAAGAAACAAATCAGGACGACCATGCAGTCCCTAAGGAATCATCTTCTGAAGAGGGTACACATCATTCTGATGAAAAAGAAACTGGAGACTCAGACGATGAGCCGCTGGTATGCTTTACTTTAATCCTTAAGGGCAGATTTGGTCACCTCTTGCTTAATCTGTTTGATGTAATTTTGTCCATTTGTAAGACCTGCCACCCTTCGTTGTTAGACAAACTGAGTAGTACATAACGCCCTCAACATAGTCTTTGCCTATCAGGACTCCCTTCGGATAGGCAACTTGGTTGATTAATATTTAGTTTAACATGGTGATGCAAGTACACTGGGTTTTCTGATCACCAAGCTGAAAAACCAAAAGTCCATAAGAGAAGCTCAGGTTTGTTTGTATACGCAAGTGGCTAGTAGATATGCAACAAAATTGCTGGAGCATGTGCAAAGTTGAATTCATGTGTGGAAGGCCCTAATCTACCACATAGAATTTAGAGATGTTAAGATGTTGAAAAGTAAGAAAAATAAAAGGTTTCTGGTAACCATGGATTCGAAAGTGAAGATACAGAATGACATGAAGTATTCTTTTGTCTTAAACTTTGGGAGCTCATGCCCAAAGTTCAGTTTATTGTTTTAAAATTGAGGGTTTCAGATGACATTAAAAAAAAATTGCCTGGTTTTGTCTCTTAATAATACTGCTTGGAACTGTCTTATGACTTGCAGAGCGCATGGAAACTGCGAGCCAAAAAATAGCATCCCCGTAAGATTTCACAGACAGCATCAAACCATGATTGGCTAGAAACGTTACATGATAAATCTGTAAAGCTCACATTGGCCGTGAGACAGTCAGATTTGCTGGAAATTTATACAGCAACACTGGGAATATTTGACACTGTACAGATCTTTTTGAATAGGCCCGTCGCCTTCATTTAGCATGGAGTACTGTGTATACATGTACATTTTAAAGTTTATAGAAACAAAGGCCCTAAGCAAATATGAAATCTCCTGATTAGAAGTGCAGTTCTGGATGTTCTTACATCAGTGGCCCATGGAAAGCAACTGATTTTGAGCAAAAAGATGGAGATGTGCATTTTACCTCACTGACTTTATGAATGTACATCAATGTATCTTGCTTCTAGAATCGCAGGGGTGGCCTTGACAAGTGTTTTGGGGAATATGAACTGCGTAATCGCATTAGATTCATGTTATATTTCATTACTGGTTTAGTTTTTGTTGCTACTTTCTGGTTGTAGGTTCGTCTTTGGTGGAGCTGTAAAAAGATGCAGGATTGGAATGTGAGAAGTTCATTTATGGATATCCGAAAGATATTGTAGGTTGCCCATTGGAGAATAGTCTATTTTGTTTTATTTTTGTTTCATTTCTCTTTCTTAAAATATTGGAAAAATTTAGTATGATCAACCTCCGATGCTAGGGCACTCGGACGTCGAACTCGAGCTTGTAATATATGAAAAGTGACAACTGTAATTTTCTCCGGCTCCTGAAAATGATGAAGCGAAAGTACGAGAACGCATTCCCGAGAGTGATACTTCTGCAATTTCTTGGAATCTCCAGTCTAAGTTCAAAATGGTGGTGTAATGTAGGATTCCATTTTGTATGATTAAAATTTTTCTGCAGTCGGAGGGTTCTAGGTCATTTTCCTGGACACCACAACTAAAATAAGGGCCCCACGAGTGTGGATGTTGTGAATTTACTAAGCTTAAGGTGTTCAAAGTTAGATTGCTTGATTTGGCTGGCCATTCGGTTTGAGAGAATTTTAATTTTGAAGTTCATTTCGAAGCAAAATGAAGAAACCAGGATCTAAGAGATTGGCTTGGGCCTTACATACTACTTTACATAAAAAATTAAGACTCTATAGACCATGCGTATATCATGAGAGAGTATGACTACATTATTTAATATGCACATTTATGTCAACCTTAGATTTCTTGATTTTAAAATAAAGTTTTAGTATAAAAAAAAAGTGTCAAGTAAATCTAAATCAAATGTGCTCGTACTCAAATCGAACTTCAACTCGGCCCCAACTAAGCCCATGGCCGCTGTGGGCTCCTACACCAAACGTGGGCTTTCACTTTCACCCCCAACTAAGCATACCCGCTGCCCTTCACCCCCCCCTAAACTTCCGAAAGCTGCCATCTTTCCCCATTTCCCCACCAATCCTTCACCGACGGCCGTCGCGTCGCCGCCGCCGCGACGGAGGCAGGATCGCCGTTGCCGTTTCTCGTTCTGTGTTGGTGCGAATGGTTACTTCTCCTCACTTGTTGATTGTAATTTGTCTCCATTTTGTTGGATTTCTGCTGCATTGTGCTTGGGTGTGGTGCAAAGTGATTTTTGTTTTTTTGCATGTTTAATGGCATGGAATGAGTTTTAGGGTGATAGGTTGTACTAGATTTTGGTGTCATTTGTTGAATTGTGCTTAGTTGTGGTGCGAAGGTTGTTTCTTGGATGATGGTTATTCATTGTGTGATTTTTTTGCATGTTTAATGCTATGTAAACGATTTTTAGGTTGATGGATAGTAGTGCTTTTGATGGTGTTGGAGTTTGGTGGTTGACATATTTACAGAAATTTGTGCTTATGATTGTTATGATACATGTCGTTTTCTTGGATGCTTGTTTTTTTGAATAAGGAGAAGAAATGTAGCATTGATTGTACAAGTTCATGGAGGGGGCTTGGTAGTGTGACTGCATGGTCATGGATAATTAGTATCTTATCTAAAAGCAGTTGTTACAGTTCTTTTATTTAGCATTTATGTGTGTGATGACGTGCACTTAAGGACTTAGTTGCAGTAAATTTTCCAGATTAATCTTTTAGTATCGTTGTTGACTCAATCAATTGGGTGTCTTTCTCGTTTTTTGATTAGACACTTTTAGGTCCTAATTATCAGCGTTTATGGAAATCTATTGCTTGAATATCTACTATAAGGTTCCGTTTTGTAATCAGTTAGTTTATTGATGAAAATTTCCTTTACTCTTATTTCCTTGCTCGGTTCTATTGGTGGTGATGTTCAGTTGAACGCTAGTCTCTCAATAGCATGTGTGCACGTGCATTTGTATCAGCCTTATTGGTTCACTTCTGAGAAGTGAAGCACATATTCATTTGTACTGGTTTTTGCGCAGGTTTATTGAATACTTCAGCACTGATTTGTTACAATGAGTGAAAGTAAGATACAGTGTGCCTCTGAGAATTCTGAAGGTGTGACTGCAGACATTTCCCCTCAAACAGTAGAAGGGCATGGAAATCCTGATAATGAGCCAGCTCAATGTACGAAGACAGCTGATAATGATATTCCACAAGTTGGAATGTCTTTTCAATCAGAGGAAAGTGCCTTTGACTTTTATTGCACTTATGCTGAAAAACTAGGTTTTATTATCCGGAAAGGATCTGTAAAGCGGCTCCGGGATGGTACTATAAGCAGAAGAACCCTTGTCTGCTCTAAAGAAGGCCATACGGATTTTCAGCGTACTAAAGAACGCAAATTTCCTATCAAGAATCGCCCACCAAAGAGAACGGGTTGCATGGCTTGCATCTCATATGTAATGAAAGAAAAAGAAGGCAAGCTTTGGTACATCACCAAATTTATCAGTGAACATAACCATCACCTTGGAATACAGGAGAAAAAAATCTAAGTTGAAAGCTTTGAGACAGCTAGAAGCACAGGAATCTGAGGAAATTGACAATCTTAATGAATTGAGTATGAGACCTAGTGACAACTTCAACTACGCAAGTGGAGAGATGCCACAAGTTGGAATGATATTTCAATCTGAACAAAGTGCTTTCCAATTCTATAAAGCATATGCTCAGAGAGTTGGTTTCATTGTTCGAAAAGGAAAGCTAATGCGATTGAGAAATGGCATCGTATCTAGACGTTATTTTGTGTGTTCCAGTGAAGGTCACCAAGAGCAGAATAAAGTTCTTGGGAAGAAAATTGGTCCACAACAGCGAACAGATTGCAAAGCACGTGTTGTTTTTAAAATCAGTAAGGGATGATGAATGGCCATGGGTTGTCAATGAGGTTATATCTGAACATAATCATCCTCTTGGAGTTCCACCACGGCCTTTGAAGTTTCAAAGAATAGTTCAACCAGTTAAGCCTGTTGATGGCATCTACCATGCTAGCCAAATAGTTAAGAAGGTTGATAACTCAAGCAGTGTGAAACTAGAAAGTGGTAGAAGTAGTTTGACTACAAAGCGTGCAAAACGTCTCAAGAGGGGAGATGCTCAACATCTTTTAGATTACTTTGAAAGGATGCAGTTGGCTGACCCATCTTTCTTTTATGCCATCCAAGTTGATAAAGATGATCAGTTGACCAATTTTTTTGGGCTGATGCAAATTCGATCCTAAACTATGGTTATTTTGGTGAAGTGGTCTGTCTTGACACCACTTACCGAGCACATGTAAGTAATTTGCCATTTGCATCATTTGTTGGTATTAACCATCACAAGCAAGTTGTCTTGTTTGGAGGGGCTCTTTTGTTTGATGAGACAATGGACTCCTTTGTTTGGCTGTTTGAGACCTGGATGAAAGCAATGCGTGGACAGCACCCTAAAACAATATTTACTGACCAGTGCTCAACAATAGAAAGACGCACTTTCTTTAGTATTATCGGAATCAACCCATCGTCTTTGCTTATGTCAGATTTTTGTAAATACTCTCAGACATCTCACTGATGTGCATGAAAACAATTCTAGTTTTATAAATGACTTTAAAGATACCATTTATCAAGATGAAACAGAAGATGATTTTTTGTCAAGTTGGAATAAGATGATTGAGAAGTACAACCTTGTGGAAAACACATGGTTACGAGATCTATATGATGTGCGTGAGAAATGGTCTGTAGTCTATGGGCGAGGTAGCTTCTGTGCAAGCATGTCAACTGTGGAGCATCATGATGCCATCAGGAAGTTAATCAATGAGCGTCTGAAAAGAAATGTTCCTCTCTTTGATTTTGTTAAGGACTATGAGAGAACATTGACCAACTTGTATGAAGAAGAGTTACATGCAGATTTTGATTCAAAACAAAATGAACCACCTTTATGTCTTCATGTGCCAATGCTGAAGACAGCTGCAAACAAGTACACTAGGGAGGCATTTGATATGTTTGATGAACAGTTCAAACACTGTTTTTGCTGTCGTGTGGAGAATCCTGATAAGGATGGTTTGATTCACAGTTACAAAGTTTCCCAATTTGGACATACTAATGAATTTCTTGTTACTTTTGATTCTTCCAAGAGGACAATTGCTTGCAGTTGTAAAAAGTTTGAGTCCGTTGGCATTTTGTGCATGCATGCTCTAAAAATACTTAATGTACAAAACCTGTTCGACCTTCCTCATGAGTATATCTTGAGAAGGTGGACTAAGGATGCTAAAGTTGGAGCTGTAAGACACCCAAAAAGGAAGATTTTTGATGGTCACAAATTTTCTCCTCTATCATTGCGATATGCTGAGCTTTGCTACAAGTCAGTTGGTATTGTTACAAAAGGAGCTTTGACTGAAAAAACACTTTCTGTCGCTAATCTTTCACTGGCAAAGGTTTTGGAGGAGCTGGAGACATTGTTGAAAGCAGAAACTTCTCACAAGTGTCAAACTGATTCACAAATTAATGAAGCTGGTACTGAATGTAGTAAAAGTGTGAAGGATTATGATGATGATGATGATGCTGATAGTTCAAGCCGTGGAAGACTTGATGAAAGAATGGCTGTTGAAACTCAAAGTACAGTTGTTTCAGTTGATGCATCAAATTTGCATGATATGCAGCAAACAGATTCTCATAATGTGCAACAGAAGAAAAGAAAACTAGGTTGGACTATACAATTGATAGTTTTAGGACTTTTTTGGTGTTGAATCCTGTTATAAACTTTCTGAGAGATTGAGAAAATTCTATGTTTGTAGGAGGTTTGAGTAATGGTGTGGCCAATGCTGGTGTAATGCGGCCCAGGTTGATTCTTCCAGCGAATTTTCGATCCTTGTCGCCTAATGCTACTGTGAGAGTCCACCCTCAAGGCAGTGTGCCTTATGTTCTTTTTCGACCTCCTCAGGTATGATATCCTCTATGTTTCCTAAATGCATTAGATTCCATAACAGAGAAAATATATTTTGTATGGTCTGTTTTGTCTAAATCTAAATAATGGTTCAGGTTTGCTAGAGATGGTCAATGGATCCTCCAGATGCATGCATCTAAGTTAGTAATCGTAACTAATATGACATCATGTTTTACAACTTACCTATTTGCTTCTTTGAAGATTCCCTATCCAATCATGCTTTGGCGGCCAACATAGAGAGGATTAGGAGTCTAGGGCAGTTGGCAACACAATACCAGGATACACAACCACAAGTCGCAAGTGAGTTCTTGCTATTGTTACCTGTTTTTTATTGAAAGGGAAATGTGCATGCCGTTTCCGCCTGTAATTTTAGCCCTTGTTCTTCTGAAGTTACATGGGTAGCTTTTTTACATGAAATTAGCAATAAAATGGGAACAACTAAGCTTAGTATCTTTCCCTACTCGTGTTTGTGTTTGTAGATAGTTGATTTGTTAAAATTTACATGTATGACTGAGGAAGCTTTTATTTATTGTTTTTTCCCAGTGGTTGTTTTTGTTTTGGATCTCAGTATTATTTGTGTATTTGAGTGAAATATGCTGTTTTCCTTAACTATCGGTGCATTGGCTAGTTCCTACTGTTTTTGTACTAGATGTATGGTTGCATTTTGAGTCGCATGATGAACAGCCAGGCATTTGCACATTGTATCTGATTTGCAAGCAGAGATGTAAGTCTTGTGAGGAAACTTGAGTACAACCTATTGGATGAGCTTAAGGCTGGATTTTGGGTTTGGATTGGCCGGGCTGCCAGATATATTTTAGAGAACCATTTGTAACTGCTTAAGAAGCATTTGGGGTTCAATATTCAGGTAGTCATATAGAGAACTTTAGAGACAGAGCAATCTTAGTCCAGGACCATCGTTAGAGAATGACTGTAGGTTATTGATGAATGCCAGCCTGTTTAGTCATTGTTGAACTCTTAGCATTAACTTATTAACCATGTTTAAATTTCTGCTTTTGGAATGTAACTTGTATTTGTCTATTATCTTCCTATATGATGAGTGAGAGTTTAAATTCTCCTGGCCTGCTCGACTGATCTATGTTACCTATTTTCACACAAATCTTTTGGCCACCGACACCATATTTTTCCTGTCACACCTATTTCCAGAATTGTACTATCATTCTGTTTTTGCTGTGGCATTTATGTTAAAGGTGTGTTTGCTTTTAATGTAGATTTTTTGCTTCTTCTTCAATCCATCTTTTGATCTCTGTTTCTTGTTTAGTTTCAGCTTTTGCTCAAACAAGAAGTTGGTGGCAGGAATCCTCATCAGGACAATGGAAGAGTTTCAGATCCGAAAGCTCGTTGTAGGTTTCCTTTCTTTGATTGGTATCACACTCTCATTAAATTGTGCATTGTGGCCCTCTGGGTCAGAACTAATTTTGTAAATCTAGAAAGTAAACATATGTTTTGTGAGTCTCTGATGCATGAACATTTGTTTTATATTGTTGACCAACACTCTTGTGTTTCGACTTATCAGGAACTGAGTGGCCACCACTGCTATTTTCATCAATTGGCTGACTGCAGCAGTCCGGCGAATTTTTGAACTGAGTGACCAGAGTTGTGCTATAAGAACTTCCAAAACCCACTTTTCTAATCTCGTTCGTGACTTTTCAAACATTGGGGGTTGTGCTATTTGATGCTCACGTAGAGATAAAATGAGCCCTCGAAGTGAAAGTTTGGAGTACATTTTGTATTTTCCCCGCAGAATGAGTTGTTGGAATGTCACCATGAGCGATGAAACTTTGAAGTTGTGGCATTGCATAATAGGTCAGTTGTATGGATGGTGGGGAGAAGTAGATTATTGGGTTGTGAGCATGAGTTGTAGCATAATTTTCTTGGGTTGAGCATTTTATGTTTTTTAGGAATGGGGTTTTTTTGTGTGCTGTCTATGAGAGAATTGCTATAAGTAAATATATTTAAACTTGAAGAGCTGTATTTTATTAGTGTTGTCTCAAATATTTTCATGGCATATGTATGTATACAAGAAAATGCTACTTTCATTTATTCAAGTATGGAATGTGACTCACTACTTCCCGGGCTGGCCTGGCCTGGCCTGGCCGGGGTTTGATTAAATAGTAGCCGTTAATATGTACTAATAATATTAATTAATTACTCCTCCGCGATTGATGAGCAGTTGGTAGTTAAGAGATAAAATTCTTGGGTGGCTTTAATACTAATACGTTTGAGTTGATGCTTAAGATAAAATAATTGGAGTTAAGTTGTGATGTGCTCAAAGTTATATTAATAGTTGATCGAATTTTTATTAACAAAATTTTAAATTTTAAATCGGGTCGGATGCGGAACCCTCCCTCAGGCCTTAGCCATGAGGAGCCGGAAGTGGAAAACGTCGCCACGTCTTCTCCGATTCAAAGCTTCCATGACCTTCTCCCCGTCGCCGGCCCCCAACCCTCACACCGACGGGAACATGACGTCGTCCACTTTCCCAGGTTCCTGCCTTCCGACCATTCATGATGGCTCTTCGATTACCTCGACGAGAACATCCCTTGGACCCGGCCTTCTATCTGGCTGTTCGGCCGCTCATGCGTTCACCTCTGGTCTGGTTGGTCTACGCTTCCTCATCCGTTCAAACTATTGTTTCTTTTTTTCTTTTTTCTTAATATTTATAATGTGGGTGTATGTTGATTGTTGGAGCGATCAAAGTGGAAGTGGAAGTGGAAGTGGAAGTGTACGGATACCAGAGACTCATTGTTTTATTTTTCCAATACAGGGTTTTGAGGTTTTTTTTTTAAATGTATTCATGACCGTTCCAGAATTTTTTTCTACCTATTAGGGGGAACCTTTCTGATATTGAAAATCCTGTTTGAACCAATGCTTGTTCATTAGTAGGGATAAGGATTGACACTTTGTTTTACAAAAAATAAAAAATGAAAAAGATAAACTTCGCATGTGTGGTTCAGACTTTATTTACTTTAGTTTGTATTGATATATGGGGATGTTTTTTTTTTTGGGAGGTATAGAGATTGAGGATTTTTAAAAAGAGGACGAGCTTCTCGTGTTAGGTGGTTCACAGAGCACTTCCTAGCAGCAGTTTCAACAGCTTTCTTCTCGATAGGTATAAAAATGGGTCTCTGATTGTGTAGCTTGGCATGCTGATGATGAGAAGATTTATGGCCCTACTCCTGAGGTTGCGTCAGTTTCTTTTGGTTGTGAGCGGGAGTTCTTACTGCCTGAGGAAACCTCCAGGTTAAATTCTATCATTTTGCAAGTAAAGTGCATCCTGGCAGTTATTCCATTACCGCAATTTTCTAGGAACAGCAGGAAAAATTCTTTTGGAACAGATACTTTGATTATCTGAATCTTTTAGTCTAGAGAATTATAGTGTGAATTATCTACTGCCATTTAAACTCTACCCATCACCAATTGCTACACTTTTTTTCCTGATGACGTTATTAGTTCAATAGCTGGCTGGCAATTGATTGTTATTTCATTATGGTGGAAGTTATTGCACTATAACCTTGTCGTGGTTACTGAAGGAAACATAAAATGGTGGAAATTCATTCTTCAATTTCTCCTCTAGCATCTCTTGACTAAAATTTATTCTTATATCGTATGGTATGGTCGATTCTTATAAAATGGCCTTCATTTCTTGAATATGAAATGAGAAAAATTTCTGGCAACTTGGAACAGAGGAATTGGTAAGCAAGCAGGCAAAAGAAAAGCGCGATGAACAGTACTCCCTTGTTTTAGAGCACATTTCACATCTTGTGATGAGGGGCTAGACCCAGAGGGATTGGTTTCACTCAATTCCAAAGCGTTCAAAAGCTGATGCTGTTCGCGTCAACCTCGCATTTAGTCACATACCTCTTCAATAGTAATCACCTTTTGGAACAAAAATGTTCTCGACGTTGTCCGTGATCTGGTATATTAGTAATATGCCATTTTGACGTGCATGTTCTGTCTTTGAATTCGAATCTAGCTTATTAAAAATTGAGACTACTTGAGTTTGCGTCGTTTTGCAGCCAGCTTGATTTGTAGTTATGTATACCCCTCGAGTGTAATTTAGGCTTGCTGAGCTGATATATTGAGAACAGAAATACCATGGTCATGTGGATTTTTTGGGCAAGGAAATGCATTTGATAGAAAAGGAATTATAATTGACAACAATTTGTACAGCAATGGTTTTGTGTACCAATCAATAAGGGATTTTACTCAACCATTTCTCCATTGGGCTCCTGTGTTCACCAGTTTAGTATAAGCTGTCTTGAAATCCCGGAAAAATGTTTCCTCATTGTTTGCGTAAAGCCTTATCCACCTGCAAAAAAGTCCTTGCAAGTTACATTTGTGTTTGCTACTTGCAGATGACATGGTACCTAACAAGCCGAAACTTGTAAACATGCAAATGCTGCGAGCAATCAAAAATGGTAAAGAAGTAAAAGATAACCTCATGCATTCTTTGTCTTCGGTTAGGGCTCTATCAGAAGGAAGACCGATCATGCTAGACATGGCACCTGCAATAATGTGATCTTCAGATAAGTTGCTAACTGAGTGCAACCATTGATAGAAATTTTGAAGGTTCAACTTATGACTATGTATCAAGTCATGGCGGACACCATTACAGAGTTAACCTAGGTTAGAAGTTGAAAAATTACCTGTACCTGCAGACTGCCATGGTTTTTCCAACAGTACTTTGAAATAGGCGTTGTCAAAAACAGTCGGCTTTCCAAAACCCTTGCTTCCAAGAGTATGAGCTCCTGAGAGTGCAACCAGCTCTTGTGTGCTGGGAGAATGACAGATGTTAACGCTGAGAAACAGATGAATGGCACAGAGTATAGGGATCTCACAATGAAAGGAGGAATTCTGGGTAGAAGTCAAGAAAGAACTGGAAAAGTAGAAGTGTTATTTTAAAAACAAGCAGAAATCAATCAAGCACCTGATTTATAGTCTAAGCCCAAGAACACCTAATCCTAATAGATTCTCTAATTTCAACTTGAGTGAAATATATAATAAGTTACAAATAGTTCCTAACATATGGAAATTACAAGTACTTCCCAAACTAAATTCCTCGACACTAATATGCTCCTGTATGAAAATTTACTCAAAATTTTGCTTTATGTGTTCATACCTAACAGGTTAAAGACTCTTAATGCTTGATACTGTTGAATGAAACTTTCTGCTATGAATAAATACACTCAAATTGAACTTTGATATCCAGAAAATAAACAAGCATTAATCAGGAGGATTAAGACCTGTCAACATTTTAAAAATCACAATATCTGTCCTAAGTTGCTGTTACTGGAATCAAGTATCAACTCCGTCATTTCCAAACGAGAAAAGCTGGTTTAGCACACAGTGGTAACTACATCATTGAGAACATGCAACTATGACCATCTGTTGTTACCTTTGAACAATTACTGGTTGACTTCTTTTTTATTCTAAGAAACTAGTCCATACAGATAAAGTAAATTACTCAGTTCATATGTTTTGGAAAAATAAAAGAAGATAGGGAAACTTTTTGTGGAAAAAAACCTAGATGCACTCACGAAAAGCCTTTGCTCAGAAAGACTTCCTTAAGAGTAGGTGCATCCAATGATTCCTGTGGAAGTCTGCTGTCCGGATCCGGAGCACTGCAATGCATAGTTATATTTCACACCTAAGACAGCCAATGGAGAAAAATGGAGAAAAAGACTTCATTATTATTATTATTATTATTATTATTTAAATGGGTAAATTAGTCATTCCAGACTCGAACAGGCTCACAAGTGTCACCACAGTTCAGCAACATCAGTACTGACCTGGCATCCATCCTTCCTAACTTAACTTTGATCACAGGGCCACCACATGTTGAAACTGCTTCAGCCCCGGCGACTGCAATAATATCTGCCCAAGACACATCATCTAGCTCTTTTTTCACATTCTTCAATACCTTCACAGATTTACCAAGTCCTGCATTTTCAGGCCTATCGAGTTCGTAAATAATGGAACCATTCATGCCACCTACATCAATACAATGTTTTAATGACCACAGTCAAACTCATTCACAAAGATCAAAACCACACAATTAAGGTTCTTAGTTTCCAACAAATGACTAGTTCTTCAATCTACAAAGCCAAGTGAACACCCCTCAATCTAATGGAACAAAAGTGCTGAAATCCATTTCATCATAAAGTGGTCAATCAAGTACCCGATCTGTCGTCCAAACTGAAAGTTCCAGCATCATGAAACACCAGTCGGAGGAATCCTGCAGCCTTGATCTTAGTCATAACCTTTCTAATTTCATCTATAATGAGAGACGTCTCACTCAAATCTAACCTTACAAAAGAAAGACAAATCATAAAAACTGTAATAACAGTTTTCCATAGTACACAAACAACTTAAAATGAAAAACACTGCAAAATAGAATGCAAAAGGCAGAGAGAACTTACTCTGCTGCATGTAAAACAGATCCATTCTTGAAATTATGAAAAAGAGGAAGTAAGGCTGAAAGGGTGGGAACCAATGAGAGGCCCCTTCTTGTCAGCATACCCTGAGATTTCTCTGCATCTGCAACATCACAAAAAAATGTTACTATGGTAATTCTCTTCCAATGAAAGACTCACTAAGACTGCCAGAATTTCCAGTCTGTCAGCAGGGCAGTCAGCCCTCTATAACAGCTTATATCTAGGAAATTAAGGTGAGATGAAACATGGCAAGCACCACTTTTCACCTTTTATAGTGTGATATCCTACGTTGTGTCAACATTACATCAAAATCTCCTCAAGTAGCTATTTGCACTAGCTTAACTGATATACACAAATTGCAATACAGGAATGAATCATATCCTATGTGAGGCTCGCACACCGTGAAAACTTACTATTGGGCTTGTTAAGCACCCACTTTTCCTCATCTAAACAAATTACCAAATGCTATTGAGCAGCTCAAATTCTGGGTAATTGGAAAGCTATTTCATATATGAGCTCAGACCAACTAAGCACATCGATTCCTTGGGTCATATTAAGTAAAGCAAGTTACAAAGATACAAGCTTTCCGATCAAAGGAAGCTTATTTCACAGCTTTCCGACCAAAGGAAGCTTATTTCACAACATATTTCGCAATTTCTCCCCTCAAAAACAAAATGAACACCCGCACATCATACCATAGAAAAATAACAAACTTTTTGGATTGAAAGCAATGTAAAACGTGATAAGATAAAAACTTGCCCGAAGCTTCACTGCCTTCCATGGCCATTTTCCGGCGAGATTTCACCGATTTCACCGAAAAGCTACCCCTTTTGACTCCACCGGCGTCCGGTGATCTGAAAGACGGCGAGCATGAGGAGAGGAAGAGCTCCGAACGTAAAAGGGAGGGAGGTCGGAAGCTCGCCGCCATGGCTAGCTCGCCGCCGCACTTCATCTTGGATGACGCCGGCGATGGAGAAGAAGGTATTTTCCAGTGAGTGGGCTTGGAGGGGATCCTTAGGCCCAGTAAGGAAATCCCAATAGGTTTGATATGGGCCAATGTTTGGGCATCGTGATATATGATCATTTAAAATTAATAACACTTTTTTTCTCAAAAAATTAAATAAAAAAAGATCATTATAAAAAAAATGATCCGATTTAGGTTTGGATTCGATTTAGGTTTTGGAGGACCCGAACTCGACCTGAAACCAACCGAATATAACAATCCCGAAACCAATAATAAATATGTATTACATATATTTAACACAAAACTACATCATGCTTAACATTCTTTTAATAATTGTTCTCATTTATTAACATTATATAATGATATATTTTACATGTTCTTTAGGATTATATTAAATTATACAAAAATCAATAATTAATATAGTAAACTAGTTTTTTGGGGGTGAATAGATGAACCCCCCAATCCAAATCCCATATGAAATTGGTACTAAGAAAGATCCCAATTCCTAAAATGAAACCCTATAGTCTGGATGGACGGACCCAACTGCAATCCTATTCACGATCACTCGTGCCATATATATTCTTAAGAAATTATAATAATATGCAAGTATATTATTTTAACTAATATAAATTTACTTATAATTGCACAAGAAGCAAGCTAAAAGAAGAAACTAATGAAAATTAGAAACTAATTGATAAATCATTATAACAAATTTTGAATATAACACGTGATTAGCGAGTTGGCAAAACTCAAAGATACTAAGCAAAATAATTCTAAAGTGCAATATAAGCTTAATAAAAAATGAATTATTCTTATAACATCACTAAATAATAAGACTTTAAAGAAGAAGAGCAAAAGAAGGATCACAATCAAATATGTGTCGCACCGGCCATCTTGTAGGTTTTTTTATGTCTTCTAATTAACCCTAGTTGCATTAACAAAAAACGTTAATTGCGCGCAAAGTGGGCGCATTGTAAAATAAACATTGAAAACTATAATCTCTAAACCTCCTCATTGCATCTACTCTTATTTTAGTAATAAAAGAGGAATCAATAAAAAGTTGAAGATTTCATTATCAAAATACAAAAAAAAAATTATTATAATCAATCTCCTCATTCAATTGGCATATTTTTAAAATTTAAATATATCTCTAATGCATTAGATCACTATAATCTATTTATTATTCAATGACAGCTTATTTGTAAAATAGAGTTTATCTCTAGTAAAGCCCGCATGTATTACGTAGTTTATATATTTTTTTATTTATCATAGTAAGATCCTTGTTAATTGATAAAGTAATTTTTACGGACACCAACATACAGGCAAAAATTGCGCACATCTATATATTGGCTGTTGTATATTTAACTTAACCAAATTATACAGATAAAAAACATCACAATAAAATCTTCTTCTTCTTCATATTAAATTATCAAAAAAATAGAATTTAATAACGGTAGTGTACCTAAATCTATAAAAGCAAAACGATTCTTAACTTCTTTAGGTTTTTATCTTTCAAATTCAACATTGGTTCTACAAAACCAGAGTTTAGAAAGAAAAACTCCACGTGAATTTAGGGACCATAACCGAATTTATCCTTATTTTCATAATTCTAATTAACCCATTATAAATTAAAAATTACAAAAATGATATTTACATATATTTATCCATATTTATCTTAAATATTAATGACCCATTAATCTTAACTTTAATATATCAATTTAATTTAGGTCAAACCTTAATAATAACATATGATACAATTATATATACCTGTATATATATGTCCAAAATATAAAATCTCCCACTTTGATTATATATATAAAGATAATTATATATCACCATATAACCTTATGAGCTCCAAAATAACATACGCTATTATTCTAAAAATAACAATTTTATCTATTAAGTATGTTAATATAGGATGAAGGCAATTTTTATCACATATTTTGTAACTAAATCCATCCATAGTCATAGATATCAACATAATTAAATAACATAGATCAAGTATGGATGTGCAGTGAAAAAATTACATGTAATTTGATCTAAACATGCCTATTTTTAATTGGTTAAACTTTAAAAGATCACTAAAATAGAGTAAAACATAAACCAAATATTGCTATTCACATAAAAACAATAAACAAAACAAACTCTTACTGAAGTAACATATCATTAAATGATGAAACACCCAGATGAGCAACATGCTCATGAAAGACCTTGGGCAGTAAACTTTTAGTAAGCAAATATGCAACCATGAAGTTTTCCCAATGTGCTCTATAGAAACTTTACCATTCTGAACTCTTTATTTCACAATAAGGAATTTGATTTCTACTTTAGATGAACTCCTGTTGTTATTTGAATATAATACTACAGACTAAATATCACAAACTAATTTAAGTGGTCTTTCAATATTATCAACAATGTGCAACCCTGTGACAAAATTTCGCAATTATATTCCATGATTGGATGCCTCATAATAAGTTACAAATTCAGCTGCTGTAACACCCCGTTTCGGCTCACCCGTGAACCGACCCGGAAATGTCACCGGCGACCGAACCGTTCGCTAATCTACTCGGTTCGGTTAAGCCGACCCGGATCTGCCCTCAGTGTCTCAAGATGTAGATGCAAACATGAAATGCATGGATGGGGTGCGTGGGTTCTAACGTAGTCCTACATGCATGCTATGATGTACAAGCAAAGACAAGACAAAATAATAAAGGAGAAACCAAAAGAAAATATATACTATTTTATAAAAATACGGTAACACATAATATTCTACCCTGACATTCAACCATTATCTCATTCATTTTTACCTGAGCCGAGTCTGAACTCCAAGGCTCCCTACTCATTCATATTTATCCATTCATTTCATATCAAGCAATTTATCTAGACAAACACATCAAACTTTTCATTCACGTAGCAATAACACACCGCCATTATAGATTACACGCGGCAGGTACATGTGTGCGCGGTTCCGTGCTGCTCCTCCGCAGTCCCGACAGCTTTCATCCCTCACATTTCTCGCCTATATATATATAGAAAAATCGTCAGTAACGAGTGTTACCGGCCCGGAAAATAACTAATATCAATCTGGTACAGGAGAGCAAACTCTCCTATTGAATGAAAACCATATACTTCCTCAAGAACTCTCATCAGGGCACATACGGGAGCAGTCGCCCTCGGGTCGACAGCGTCCCCTATCTTTCACATTCTCATGCCTCGACCATTTCTCTATTGCTTCTCGCGTCAAATCTCATTCCTTTCCGCCCTCTGCACCTTCCATATTACTCCTAGCCTTGAGCACAAAGGCCGAGTACTCTCAGGCAGTCGCCTTCAGTACCCTTTGAAACCACAAGTCTAGACATGCGCTGCAATGCAGTACCCGTGAACCTCCACACTTCTCTGGGTTTGAGGAACTCAAAGGTGGAATTGTCAGGATCCCTCGGGAATGAAACAGCCCGCACACTATTCCAGACCCACTGTCGACACACACGTGCCCGCTCGCGTATCACGGTAGTCGGATTTCCCTCATTCAGTCTCTCACAAAAACACGAAAACTATACATATATATAGGTCTGGGTTGAGATTTATACAATAGGCCCGAAGGCAATGTGAGCTGGATCTGAAGTTCGAAAACAAACTCGAGGGATCTCATCCTCGAGGGTTATTAATTCGGAAAATCGTTGGCTAAATGGCCTGAGTTAAGTGGGATTCGATAAAACGCCACTTAACTCGTCCTGCACATAATAAATCAAATACACAAGAGAGTAGCGTAAATCAGAGAATGAGTCCTAAACGGACCTGGTAGAAGCTCCAAACGGGTCCACGCGCCTAGGCGGCGAGCTCCTACACCGTACCTACACAATCAAGCTAAAAACTAACGCCCGCATGATGAATCACACATCCTATAGCATGCACACACAATCAACACAATCACGCATTAATCAACGCACATCAACCTATATCAATTCTAGCAAGTCTACTTAGGCTAGTTTGCATTAGATCATGATCATTACCTAGTTACCCTAATTAGTTTCTTAGCTTCCCTTTTTAACACCACTCAATCAAACAAATTTCATATTTTATCCTTAATCAAATCTACATTTATATATATTATTATAACACACAATTCACCAATCCTAGCATGCAATTCTAATAAGCAATACTATCAAATAATTAAGTTAAAATAAATTATACCTCGCGTCGTCGAAAATCGGCGACGGCTAGGGTTTCCGTTTCGTGGCTCGACACTCGAACTCGGCACCTAGCGGCGTCCGAAGTCCGATCAGATTGGACCAGGTGCGTTCGGCAGATGATCCGGCAAATTTCCCACGAATCCAATTTTCCGGCGGTTCCGGCGAGTGTTGGCAGTTTTCCGGTGGATTCCGACGGTTTTTCGACGATGATTCGGGATGGGGCAATTAGGGGGTCTATCTGCACCAGCTGGATGAGCTTGGTCCGATGGTGGTGTCAAACAGGGTAGCCGAGGTGGCGATGGCCGTCGGTGGCGGCGTTGAAAATGGGCGGCAGCGGCGGTGTGCTTTGATCGGGGCTGCGGCCTGCCTCGGCGGCGCTCGGGATGGTGGGGAAATGTCGGTGACGGCGAGAGGGTGCTCGTCAGGGTCACAGCGGCTGCGGAGCGGCCCGGACGGCGGCGGAATCCAGCCTGAAGCGGCGACAGCCGAGGCGGCCTAGTGGAGTCGCGGCGGCGCGCAGGCAGGCGATCGCTGGCCAGGGTTGGTCGTGGCAGCACGGCGACGGCACGACAAGGCGGGGCGGCGACGATCGGCGGCAGCACAGCGTCGGCGGCGGTGGCGGCAGCACACAACAGTGGCGGCGAGGGTTTGGGTGGAAGAAGGGTTGGGAAAGATGAAGAAATGCTCTAGTGGCAGTTTCGTAAATAAGTATTGACTCGATTCCGACTCGAGTCAAAATAATAACTAGTTCGTAATAAATTCTAAAAAAGATCTAGAAAAATATAGAAAAATTCCATAAAATAAAACAAACACAACAGCATCCAAATGGCATGCTCTATAACTAATAACCCACCCGAATATAATCCAACGTGTCCTAACGCGTTATTCGGCCTAAAACTATTTCTACGATCAAACATATAAAAAGAAAAAAATACTGCATACTTTCATATATTCTGATAACTCATTTCTCACCATCTTCTCGACGTTATCATCATATATTTAGGTACACCTGACTCTCATCGCTCATAACTCACGGCTGGCCTCGGCTCAGCACGCGGTTCATGAAACTAACTCGACTCGAACCAATGGTCGAACCGACTGGTTCGGTAACGGAAAACCCTGACTCGAGTCACGGGTTTTACAGCTGCCATGGTGGAAGAAGCTATGAGTGTATGCTTAGTACTCCTTCAAGAAATGACTCCTCCAGCAAGAAGGTAGACATAGCCAGAAGTGGATCAACGAATATTTTGACATCCAGCAAAATTAGAATTTGACTACCCAATGATCTCAAGTGGATCTAACTTCCGATATGTAAACATATAATATTTTGTTCTCTGAAGATACCTTATGACTCTTTTGGCTGCTATCAATGATCCAATCTCGGATCACTTAAATATTTACCCAACATTCCAATAATATATGCAATATTTGGACACATACATACTTAAGCATACACAAGACTTCCTACTGGTGAAGCATAGAGAATCTTTTGCATTTCCTTTTCTTTTATGTCATTTTTAGGGCATTGATTGAGACTGAATTTGTCTCCTTTAGAAACAGGAGTATCTCCTGGTTTACAACATTGCATGCAAAATCTCTTAAGCACTTTTTTCTATATAGATCTTTTGTAATAATCCGAGTATATATTGAGAGTGGTCCTGATGTATTTGAATTCCTAATAGAAAAAAAACATTTCCAAGATCTTTCATTTCAATTTTTTTTGATAAAAATCTCTTCGTTTCATAGAAAAACCTATATCAATGCTGGCAAGCAATATATCATCAATATACTTACTCTCACTAAACTCATGATATATACAATTATCAATCACATTCATCTCAAAACTGAATGAGAGAATAACTTGATGAAATTTGTAATACCATTGACGAGAAGACTGATTAAGTTCATAAATGGATTTCTTTAATTTGCAAACTATATTCTTTGAATCTCAAGGTACAAAGGTTTTTGGTTTCTCCGTATAAATTGTTTCATCAATGTCACCATTTAGAAACACAATTTTTACATCCATATGATCTAACTCAAAATAAAAATGTAACACTAATGCTATAAATATTCTAAATAAGTCCTTCGATGAAATTGAGAGAAAGTCTTATTATAATTGATGTCTTCCTTTTGAGTAAAACCCTTCGCAACAAGACGAGTCTTATATCTTTCTACATTACCTTTCGAATCTCTCTTGGTTTTAAATATCCATTTACAACTAATAGGTTTCGCACTTTTAGGCAATGGGACAAGATCCCAAATATCATTAGCTTTCAATCCACTTTTGAGAATTAGAACTCTTCATAGCTTGATGAAAGTTGATTGGATCATCTTCTACCATTTCAATGTTATCTTCATGTTCTTGGAGAAAGATGATATAATCATTTGAAATTGCATTTCTCTTTTCTCTTGTAGATCTCTTTAATGGCATTTGCTCTTGAGGCTATTGAGTTTGCTCTTTAAGTATAACTTGATAATTGTAATTAGGAAGATTCTCGATATTGTCTTGTAATTTTGGTATTGTTTTTGAACAATATCAGGAATATAATCCTGATTATTATCAAGAATAATCATAGGAGAGAAACAAATTCTTCTTCCAAGACAAAGTCTCTAACTTTATTTCCCCCTCCAAACTTAGCATCCTCAAAGAACCGGGCATTTTTCATCTCAAAGAATAGCCTTGTTGTGGGATCATAAAACTTATACCCTCTAGACCATTCAGAATGCCAAATAAAATAACTATTAATTGTTCTTGAGTCTAATTTCCTTTCATTTGGCTTCTAAGGCCTTGCTTAATCTGGACAGCCCCAAATATATAAATGCTTAATACTTGGCTTTTTTCCATTTCACAATTCATAAGAGGTCTTAACTGTTGCCTTTGTTGGTACTCTATTAAGAAGATATACTGTGGTCTTTAGCGCCTCACCCCAGAGTGAATTAGGTAAAGTAGTACGAGCAATCATACTTCTCATCATGTTTTTTAATGTTCGGTTTCATCTCTCAGCAACATCATTCATACTAGGAGTACCTAGCATTATGTATTGTGGGACGATTCCGTACTCTTCTAGGAATTTGGTAAATGGTCATGGAGATTATACACCCGATCCATCATATCTACCATAATATTCACCACCACGGTCAAATTGATATCCTTAATAGTTTTGTCAAGTGGCTCTCAACTTCAGCCTTATATACCTTAAATATGTTCAATGCTTGAGACTTCTTATAAATGAGATAAAGGTAATCATAACGAGAATAATTGTCTATTAATGTAATAACATATTATTAACCATTCTAAAAAGCCGTAGGAAATGACCCACAAATGTCTGTATGCATTAGTTCTAAGAGACTTGAAGATTTGATACCTAGTTTTCTTATATTTGTTTATTTTCCCTTAATGCTGTAACACCCCGTTTCGGCTCACCCGTGAACCGACCCGGAAATGTCACCGGCGACCGAACCGTTCGCTAATCTACTGGGTTCGGTTAAGCCGACCCGGATCTGCCCTCGGTGTCTCAAGATGGAGATGCAAACATGAAATGCATGGATGGGATGCGTGGGTTCTAACGTAGTCCTACATGCATGCTATGATGTACAAGCAAAGACAAGACAAAATAATAAATGAAAAACCAAAAGAAAATATATACTATTTTATAAAAATACGGTAACACATACTAATCTACCATGACATTCAACCATTATCTCATTCATTTTTACCTGAGCCGAGTCTGTACTCCAAGGCTCCCTACTCATTCATATTTATCAGTTCGTTTCATAACAAGTAATTCACTCAAACAAACACATCAAAATTATCGTTTACATAACAATAACACACCATCATTATACGTTACACGCGGCAGGTACATGTGTGCGCGGTTCCGTGCTGCTCCTCCGCAGTCCCGACAGCTTTCATCCTTCGCATTTCTCACCTACATATATATAGAAAAACCGTCAGTAACGAGTGTTACCGGCCCGGAAAATAACTAATATCAAACTGGCACAGGAGAGCAAACTCTCCTGTTGAATCAAAACCATATACTTCCTCAAGAACTCTCATCAGGGCACATACGGGAGCCGTCGCCATCGGGTCGACAGCGTCCCCCTATCTTTCACATTCTCATGCCTCGGCCATTTCTCTATTGCTTCTCGCGTCAAATCTCGTTCCTATCCGCCCTCTGCACCTTCCATATTACTCCTGGCCTTGAGCACGAAGGCCGAGTACTCTCAGGCAGTCGCCTTCAGTACCCTTTGAAACCACAAGTCTAGACATGCGCTGCAATGCAGTACCCGTGAACCTCCACACTTCTCCGGGTTTGAGGAACTCAAAGGTGGAGTTGTCAGGATCCCTCGGGAATGAAACGGCCCGCACACCATTCCAGAGCCCACTGTCGACACACACGTGCCCGCTCGCGTAGCACGGTAGTCGGATTTCCCTCATTCAGTCTCTCACCAAAACACGAAAACTATACATATATATAGGTCTGGGTTGGGATTTATACAATAGGCCCGAAGGCAACGTGAGCTGGATCTGAAGTTCGAAAACAAACTCGAGGGATCTCATCCTCGAGGGTTATTAATCCAGAAAATCGTTGGCTAAATGGCCCGAGTTAAGTGGGATTCGATAAAACGCCACTTAACTCGTCCTGCACATAATAAATCAAATACACAAGAGAGTAGCGTAAATCAGAGAACGAGTCCTAAACGGACCTGGTAGAAGCTCCAAACGGGTCCACGCGCCTAGGCGGCGAGCTCCTACACCGTACCTACACAATCAAGCTAAAAACTAACGCCCGCATGATGAATCACATATCCTATAGCATACACACACAATCAACACAATCACACGTCAATCAACACACATCAACCTATATCAATTCTAGTGAGTCTACTTAAGCTAGTTTGATTAGATCATGATTATTACTTAATAACCCTAATTAGTTTCATAACTTCTATTTTTAACACCACACAATCAAACAAATTTCATATTTTTATCCTTAATCAAATCTACATTTATATATATTATTATAACACACAATTCACCAATCCTAGCATGCAATTCTAATAATCAAAACTTTCAAATAATTAAATTAAAATAAATTATACCTCGCGTCGTCGAAAATCGGCGACGGCTAGGGTTTCCGTTTCGTGGCTCGAAACTCGAATTCGGCACCTAGCGGCGTCCGAAGTCCGATCAGATTGGACCGGGTGCGTTCGGCGGATGATCCGGCGAATTTCCCACAAATCCAATTTCCGGCGGTTCCGGCGGTTTTCCGGCGAGTGTCGGCGGTTTTCCGGCGGATTCCGACGGTTTTCCGGCGATGATTTGGGACGGAGCAATCAGGGGGTCTATCGGCACCAGCTCGACGAGCTTGGTCCGATGGTGGTGTCAAACAAAGTAACCGAGGCGGCGATGGCCGTCGGCGGCGGCGTCGAAAGTGGGTGGCGGCGGCGGCGTTCTCCGATCGGGGCTCCGGCCGGCCTCGACGGCAGTCGGGATGGTGGGGAAACATCGGCGACGGCGAGGGGGTGGTCGTCGGGGTCACAGCGGCGGCGGCGCGGCCCGAACGGCGGCGGAATCCGGCCCGGAGTGGCGATGACCGAGGCGGCTTCGTGGGGCGATTCCGGCGTCGTGGCGGCGCGACGGTGGCCGGGGTTGGTCGGGGCGGCACGGCGACGGCACGGCGGGGCGGGGCGGCGTTGATCGGCGGCCGTGCGGCGTCGGCAGCGGCGGCGGTGGCACGCGGCAGTGGCGGCGGCGGCAAGGGTTTGGGTGAGAATGGTCGGGGAAGAAGAAGAAATGCTCTAGTGGCAGTTTCGTAAATAAGTATTGACTCGATTCCGACTCGAGTCAAAATAATAACTAGTTCGTAATAAATTCTAAAAAATCTAGAAAAATATAGAAAAATCACATAAAATAAAACAAACACAATAACATCCAAATGACATGCTCTATAACTAATAACCCACCCGAATATAATCCAACGCGCCTAACGCGTTATTCGGTCTAAAACTATTTCTACGATCAAACATATAAAAGAAAAAAATACTGCATACTTTCATATATTCTGATAACTCATCTCTCACCATCTCCTCGACGTTATCATCATATATTCCGGTACACCTGACTCTCATCGCTCATAACTCACGGCTGGTCTCGACTCAGCACGCGATTCATGAAACCGACTCGACTCGAACCAACGATCGAACCGATTGGTTCGGTAACGTAAAACCCTGACTCGAATCACGGGTTTTACAAATGCACTCAACACAGACTTGAAAATCTGATAAACTAAGAGAATCAAGAATTCTATTTGACATAAGTCGTTCAATTTTTTGTTTAGAAATGTGTTCTAAACGCTTGTGCTAGAGTAAAATAGAATTCTCATTAGTTAATTTTTTTTCATACCACGTAAACCCACATGCAAAGTTTATTAAAAGATGCAATAGTATCAAGTAAATATAGATTATCATAAAAAGACAGGGAACTCGTACTCATAATATTTGAATTTAGAAAAAAGACTAAACTTATTATTTCTAAATGAACAAGAGTAACCAAATTTTTCTAACATAGAAATAGAAACAAAATTCCGTTTTAAAGATGGTACTACGTATGTGTCTCTCAAATCCAAATAATATTTTGTCTTCAATAATAATCTAAAAGTCCTTATTGCTTCAATTACAATTGATTTCCATGACTTACATAGATGAATCTTTCAACATCATTTGACTTTCGGCAATTCAGATAACCTTGCATTGACACACTTATGTGAGGAGTAGCACCCGAATCTAGCCACCAAGTGTGTAGTAGCACTGAAGTTAAATTAATCTTAGAACAAACAAAATGAAATGAACCTTTCTTTGCACGCCAAACGTAATACTTAATGCATTCCTTCTTAATATATTCAGGTTTACCACAAAAGAAATAACAAGAAGCTTGATTTTCTTTCTTTTGCTGTTACTTGTGAGAACCATTACCAGCTTCCTTAACCCTCTTTCTTTTCTTATTTTGTCCTGATAGGTAATAGCCAAGTGAGTACATTTAGCTTGTTCTTGCTTAAACCTTTCTTCTTCTTGGACACAATAAGAAATGAGCTCATTAAGACTCTATTTATCCCTTTCACGGTTGTAATTGACCTTGAATTGGCTAAATTGTGTCAGAAGAGAAATTAAAACTAAGGCATGAGTAAATCCTTAGATAGCTCTAACTTTAGTGCATTTAGTTTTGAAATAATATTTGACATTTCTAAGATGTACTGTCTTATGCTTGTTTTGCTTTTAAACTTCATTGAAATCAAGTTCGACAAAAACGTACTTGTTTCAGCCTTATCATTTTTTTACAAAATGTTTTTCAATTTCTTTAAGAAACTCAGTAGCTAGAGTAACCTTCTCAGACACATCGCCCATGAAGGTCTCTGGAATCCTATGGTTCATGATCTTAAGACTCATATAATTTAAACGTTCCCACTTTTCAATGTCTCATTTTTCCTCAATAAAACTTTTGTCCATAAGAAAAGCAGGTTGTTCAGTCCTTAACATAAGGTCAAGATCCATTCAGCTAAGAACGATCATCACACTCTTTCTAATCCATAAAATTATCTTTAAGCATTGGAACTGAATTGATGTTGGCAAAAATCATTGAAGTAGATTGATTAACTGAAAATAGAAAAAAATAATATGCACATAATAAGATTAATAATTCAGACAATGGTAAATCTCATCAAAAGATACCTAGCACAACATTAAAATTTAGTCTATAGATAGAAATATTAATTTCTAAGTAGTACTCTTAGTGCAGTAATCAAATATGAATAATAAATCCTGTCAAATAATAAATATATTTTTGGAGTAATTTATTATTCGCATGGAATCTTGATAATTATCCCATATTTATTACCATAAATGTGTATTTAACTCTGTCAAATATTAACCTTTTTGTAGGCTAATTAATATTCACATGAATTATATACTTACAACCTTCTTAATATTTTAAAATAAATTAATTTTTACAAAAGATACTACTTTAGTAGTATATTGTAACAATTAATAAATGTTAAAATATTAATTATAACTAAACCATAATTTAAACTTAATAATTCTAAATATAAATAACATAAAACTGAAAAAAGTTATAAAAGCATCTTTATTTAAAAATTTCTGAAATTATAACTTTTTACCTTTTGTAACTTTATTTTTCTTATTTAATATTTTACCAAAAGAAGACATTGATTTGAGAATAAATATCCTATATATAAACTTCTTGTGTTTTCCATTCCCACATTTGTGAAAATAACAATAACTAGTGCCAAATTTAAGGCTACTCCCAATGGGTTGAATACTATATCAATTTGTTCTCTCTTACAAACTAATATTATTTTGGGATCATAAATTATTAGATCTGGATGTGATATGGAACTAGATAGTTCAATAAGATTTTACATTGGGATCTATCTTTTTCTAAATCTTAGATCCAAAATTAAACACAAATCAAATTAATCCTCAATGATCTAATATGAAGATGCTCTGATACCACTTGTTGAATATTTAACTTCAAAAAATTATACAAATTAAAAAACGTAAAAATAAAACCTTCTTCTTCTTCTTCTTCATATTAAATAATCAAGAAAATAGAATTTGATGATGGAAGCATACATGAATCTATAAAAAAAACGATTATTGACTTCTTTAGGTTTTGATCTTCTAAATTCAATATCAGTTCTCAAAACCAGAGTTTCTTGATGATAAGATACAAGAAAGAAAAACTACGAGTGAATTTGAGGACCAGAACCATATATATCCTTATTTTTCATAATTCCAGTTTAACCCATTATAAATTAGAAATTATGAAAATAACATTTATACATATTTATTCATCCTTATCTTAAATATTAATAACTCATTAATTTTAACTTTAATAAATTAATTTAATTTAGACTAAATCTTAATAATAACATATGATACAATTATATATTCATGTATATATACGTCCAAAATCTAACATTGGCAACAGCTGTCCCAAACTCCATCTTCAAGCTTCTCTCATACACCATATTGGTCTCTATCTTCAACTTCTGTTTCTCACAATCAGAGATTTAAAATTTATCACTATCTCGATCTGCATGCCACCCTTGTAACTGTTGTTTGACTTGATTTTTACACTGTTTTGCATGCAAAAATTTTACGAAGTCCTGATTTAAAATGATTATTTTGTAATGAAAAACTTGAAGTTAACCTCTGGAAGGGGTTTCTCTAGAAGGGGTTTCTCCTCCAAGCTCTACAATCAATTCCTTGCCCTTGGAAGACTTGGAACTCTGCTTTGCTGGTGCCATCTTGAGGACGAACTTCCTGGATGAAGGGGGATAAAAATCAACAGCAATAATGGTGGAAGAAGGGCTGCAATTTCAGTAACCAAGGGGGAAGAACAAGGGCGTCCTGGTTCCTTGGTTCCAAGGAATGTTGGAAGGGGTGGAGCAATCTCTAAAAGGGTGAATTTGATTTTCAAAACAAAGTTGTTACACAATTCTGTTACAACCCCCTTTTGTAGGCATCTTTCCTAGTAAAATTACCCAAACACCCATACTCAATTACCCCTATTAACAACCCTACTAACAATACTATCATTCCACTAACAATGCTAACAATATTCATAACAACCTCACTGATTTGTTTTTTTTGAATTTGCTATTTAAGTACTTTTGTGAGCAAAATATGAAAATCGTAACCGGTAAACATCGAAGCTTACAAAATACGGAACTCAATATAAACACCAGTTTTCATTTTGTTGAGTTGGAGGTTGCCTCTCAACTCCAATTTTGGTTTGTTTCCATTGATAAATTAATTATTCACCATTAAAATGATTGTTTATCGTGGACAGTCTTAGTACGTGAGTATTAGGGTTGAATTGTTCGCTTATGAGGATCTGTACTCATTTGTTTGTAAACTTATTCATAGTTAAAGTAATATAATTATTCAGTTATATGCAGATCTATTTTTAGGTGATAAGCATTCCTCATATGCCAAAGCTAAGGATCTGTATTCAGTATTTGTAAAATTATTCATTGTTACATGATGTGTGAATTCTATTTTAACCAAAATTATTTTACACTGAAGGTGACATAGGCATATGGAATGTATAATTCCGAAAGCTATACTGAGATTGACATCAATGAACGTGACGAGGGACACCTGAACTGCACTAACATATTAACTTTGTAGGTAGTGGTGAATTATACAACGTTATACTTATTTATTTGACAGAGACTATGAGGGCTTAAATTATTTGTTGATGTTGGAGGAAAATTTGTCTCTAACCAAAAAATAAATAAAAGGGCAACCAACTGAGACATATAATGTTAACACAAATGACGGATTTGATTAAAGGATGGAAGAGAACGCAGAAAGACAAGTTGTCAACATAACAATTTCATTTGCAAGTTTG
>JAURVB010013518.1:0-63193 GCA_033002965.1 Piper betle | reverse complement strand
TAGTTGGTAGAACCGCTGTGAGTTGGGTTCCAAATTGCAAAAGATAGTTGCTCTGTCTTCAACTGAGGTTGAATATGCAGGAGTACATCCAGATACATCTTTATAGTTGGTGGAACCGCGGTGAGTTGGGTTTCCAAATTGCAAAAGATAGTTGCTCTGTCTTCAACTGAGGCTGAATATGTGGCTGCTACAGAAGCTAGCAAGGAATATATTTGGATTAAAACTTTAATGAATGAGTTAGGTTTTAATGGGGTTGATTGCAGGTTGTACAGTGATAGTCAAAGTGGCCAAGAACTCGGCATTTCATTCTAGGACCAAACATATTCGGTTAAGGTATCATTTTATCAGATCTTTGTTAGAAGAACGTAAATTGAAGTTGGAGAAGATAGATGGAAAAAATAATCCGGCGGATATGTTGACTAAACCGGTGGATGGAAAAAAATTGAGTTTTTCTCAACTTTGGTGAACTTGCACTAACATGCAGGTGGACTCATGCAACAAACAAATGGACAGGTGTGTTCCAATCGGACTCCAAGTGGGAGATTGTTAATATGTGTAATTGTATTAATGATATGTAGCCCATTGTCACACTTGGAATACTAAAAAAATCTCGGAATATTAACAAAGGTGGCTATTAGTTGTTCCATGGAAATTGAAGGGTCTCAAAGCTTCTCAGAATATTAACAGAGGTGACTATTAGTTGTTCCATGGAGATTGAAGGGTCTCAAAGCTTCTCTATAAATTGAGCTTCATTTGCCTCATTCTAAGGAGGGCAAAACAAGCAAAAGAAAAGACAAGAAAAAGAGAGATAGGAAGAGATATCGAGATAAAAGAAGAGGGAAAAATATTCATGAGTTTATTTTATACGGAGTATTGAGAAAGAGTGAAATCTTGTAATCGCAATAGTATAGGGTGTGTGAGTAATCCTCTTGTACATCTCTATATATATTTGATGACTGTAATCTCGATTGACAGAGGGTTTTCCACGTTAAATCTCTGCTCTTTTGTGGTTTTGTTTTATCTTATTTCTCAGGTCTTATTTTCCCATTACCTTTTGTTTGTTGTGGTTGATCTCCAATCTTGGGGATTTTTCTCAACAAAGAGCATATGCAGAGACGCCATCTCATTTCCTTCCTCAACTACTTTCACTTGACTGGTTGTCCAGAGCTAAGAGTACTACCCTGAAACAAATAAAGTAAGTGGAGTGCTAGTAAGACTTTTGGGGGGAATTAATAAGGGATGTGAGTGGAAGTTTGAGTCTTAGTTTGAGGGTTAATAGTTTTTGGGAGGGCAAAAATATAATTTCAGGAAAAGAAGGTGAGGTGTATAAAATAGATGTGCGTGTGTAAGAAGAGGGGGAAGAAACTTTTTACAGAGAACTGATTCTTGTTTGTGTTAGTTTCACCATTCATTCCATCTTTTATTTTACTCATTCCATCCATCATACCTACTCGTTATCATCTATGGCACCTGCTAAGAAGTTCCAACAGTAGGACAAGGGAAAAGAGTTTGTGCTTGGAGTCTCTGAAGAAGAGGCTACCAAATTGTTATCAGAGCAGGCGAGGGAGCACTGGCAATTGCAGAGGAATTGATTGATTGAGATTCGAAAGGAGCAAGCGTATAGTCGGAAGGTACAATCTCAATTATTATCTACACTTTCTGAATTATCATCACAATTAGATAAAATCTTCATAATCAAGACTGGTGATAATATTATAAGTGTGGTGAATCCTTTTGTCACTCGGATCACCCCTCTAACAAGCAATCCTCACCATGACACACCCCTAGTCGAGCTGTCCAGTAAGTACAACTAATACATAAATTCAACTCAATCACACATGAATCAAAATCAGTAAATAAGGTGTGCACAAGCATACCTTGATCAAACCCTAAAGATCCCTCAAAGTTCGAAGTTACAATCTCTATTCCAAGAGATCGGGCATGGAAACTCTGTCCGTGTTCTTCCTCCTTGATCCAGCCCTCTTCTCTCACAAAGGAGATCATCTAAAACTCTCCTTAGTTCTCAAAAAGACGTCCTCATCATCATGATTATCCCATTGTTCAAGGATCTGGCCTTCTTATAGTACCCAAAGATCCCATAGTTGCAAGCCAATGGGAAAGAAGTCTATATCTTGTCCAACTCTTCCCAACGTCTTCGCCAAGTCAACTAGACACGAGATGCACCTTTCATGGTGTTCTTAACCTCCTTCGTTGAACCGTGGATGCAAGTCGTTGCCAAAACCATCCAAACCCCTCTACCCGATTTACTTACGGTTAGGGTTTGACCCACTTGGCTAATGCTGACTCCAAACCAGCACCAACTCCACCTTGAGGTTTTCCCCATCATGGAAAAGTCTGGTTCAAGTCTTCCTTGAGGTTCCTCGGAACCATGATTGAGCCCCTAGGTTCGGCAACTCAAGCCTAGGCCAAATGACCCCAAACCCTAGTATCCGATCTCACTTATGGTTAAGGCTTGGTCCCGATTCCACCAAGACCCATGCTTGGCTCTAATATATGGCGGATGTGAGGGTGTAAGCGTAATTATATATGTATATAAGTATGAAATTGTTGATTTGATCCGATATATTTATGATATTCGACCATGTCAGCCTAAACTGACGGCCTTGTGGTGTACTTGGTGCTCTTGGTGTACTTTGGAACTATTATGATTTCTCGTGATTATTAAGATAGTCATTGGCCAATATTGTTTTATCAGTACTGATTTTCAGACTAGTAATCAAACATGTTTGATGTGTAGGTGTGTACTCATGTCTATGACCGACAGAGGTAGACAAATCAATAGGCTCATGGTGTAGGATGGTACATGTGTTTGCATTGTACTGAGTTTTATATCGGACCCCATCTATTTAGGCTATATGACTTATGTATTTCAGAATTTTGGGACATGTATTTCAGAAACTACGGATTACGTGCTATATGTATGATGGGGGGTGCCCTAAAGCCTATGTTAGTATACTTGATATGCTACATGTTATCTGATTTATTACTATATTATTATTATCATCGTGTAGAGAGTTAACTCTTGGGCATTTAACAATTGTCTGTAGAGTGTGTAAGCCCAAAACCTCGAAACATGACAAAGAATAATTAAGGTATGCAAGACGTATTTGGATGCAGCTATGTATGCATGTGATAGAGGAACATGGACCAGAGGAGCTTATAATTCATGTTGCTTGAAGGGTCAACATGAAGATCGAGTATTTGGGTTTGATGCCTTGGGATGTGATGATGTCTCTTCATATTTAATTTTTGTCGTGGGGAATGTGGAACAAGTAACCACGACCCGTGTTTACTTTATTGAAAGATCAGAATAAGCTAAGAATAAGTTACCTGACTCAAAGTTTGAAATTATGTAAAAAAATTGGATCAAGTATCCGCATTATGAAAAGTTCAACCGCTTAGCTGCATTGGAAGTGTTACCTTTGTGTAGCTCTAAGTGATCGTTGCATCTGTATAGTCATCCTCCTAATTGCAGGGGAGGTGTTACCTCTATTGTCATACAAAGCACTCATATTAGGAGCCTTAAGAGTTTGAGTCTTCATATTAGCCTGCAGATGGATAATGAAAAGACGCACAATCTTTCCTAGAGAAAGCGGAAGAAGCACCCTCATTAGATTGGATCTTTTGTAAACATCTATCTATTAAAGAAGAAGGGAGAAATTCCTTAACACAATGATGGACAATAGGCTCCAAACCTCATCCACAACAACGAGGAACTTGAACAGCAAGGAGATTCAATCTGCAAATTTTAAACAGCTCAAACAGAGATAAATAATATTTGCATGTTTATAGAAGCAGGCCTGTCGAACTCAAATACCCATTACAGCAAAAAGTGAGAAACGAATTTCATTGCAGTGATAGAAAAGATGAAGGGTTGTTTCTTCCTTAGCACCAGAGAGGGGGCACAAAGGATCTGAAGAGGATGAAGATTATGCCCGTAAGTAGACAATCAGGATCAATTTTCCAACCGAACAGAAGAAATCTTGGTGGAAGCCTAGGCTTCCACCAAGACTTCCAACTAAGGGAGGATGAAGGAGCATTCGATCGTCTATCAATAAGAAATCTATAGCAAGACTTCATAGAGAATCTTTCATTCTTAGATATACACAGTATCATCTTATCCTCTCTTCTATCATTTGGAGCTGGTAAATTTAATATATTCTTAGCATAACCAAGTATAAACATTTCCATGATGAGATTCGCATTCCACCTTTAGATTATTTGGAGCAAGGGAGAAACAGGCTTACAAGCCTTGGGTATATTATTTGGGGCATTCGGAACCCAAGGATCAAGCCTAATTGGAATAATTCCCAAACCTCCCTCATTCTTTGGTAAGCAAATTTTATTCCATCCCTTCAGCCTACAAAATTTTTGAGAGTCCTCCCACCAGAATTTGGATTGTTTCTCAATCAAAATATCCTTAATAAAGGATGTTGGCAATTTAAAGAAACTCATCACATAGTTAGCCATAACATTAGTCACTGAATTAACTTTCCATTCGAAAACTTGATTCTAACATTCGTTTGGTTCATCAACCTCATTGTTACTACCCTTTAATGGTGAAAATAGTCTGCAACAACGTAAGGAGGAGAATGGCGAATCCAAAGAAAAAGTGCGATAACTGTGCATGGATTTTTCAAGTGATCATTTCTCAAGACTCGCCACCATTCGGGAAGTCGACGCGGCCATTTCCTCATCTGACTCTTTTAATAATTGCCCACTATATCTCGAACCATTCAGAGATTGCTCGATGGATCGAACATCACATTCTTGGAGATGTCTTTGATATGTTCGGCGACAACAGAAGCGTCACCAATGTCACTTTGAATAATCTTATTATCAGATACAGATGCAAGAGCAGCAGCGTCTCCAGCAAATGGGATAAGTCCTCTCAAGAATGCAACATAGGAACCCACCTCACCCCGTGCAGTTGGGTGGAGGCTCTCAAAGGCAATAGCATTCAAAAAATGAGCCTTGGTGTGGCTCTCTATGGCAAGAAGAGGAAGGCTAAGTGTTTCATTTGTTTGGTTCAAAGAAATGTTGGTGTCATCTTCGCTAGCTTTGGCAGTTAATTTGATGCCGGCATCTTGCAGCTCTGTGGCAAACTTGAGAAAGACAGAAGCTTCGCGTCTTGTGTCTGATATTGGGAGGAAACCCCTGGCTATTCCCTTCCTTGATATATCTAGAATGTGTAACCCCTCCCACTCTGGTATTTCCGGTGACTTCTCGATTGCAAGAAACGTGACCACAAGGTCACGGGCATCACTATAGTTCTACAAAATAATGCAAGAACACTCAAATTTCATATATATACATACATATATATATATATATATATATAGGATAAACTTCTTCCCAATGATTGAATAGCATAATTGAATAAAAAGTTACCTGTTGATCGTTGTTGGGAAATAGACGCTCTAGCAAAAACAAACCATAAAATATTTCCCCTCAAAATGAAATGAAAACAAATATAAGATGAATAGGAGATACCAAGATAAAAATGAATGGAAACTTTCGTCAAAATTAGGAAAAAAGAAAACCAACCTACTCGATTAACTTGATTAAAAAATCTCTTACAATCAAGTATCGAATAAAAATTTCACAAAACTCTCCTAATACAAATCAGACCAATAACAAAATCTAAAATATATAATTCTTGAGAAATACAATATTTGAGAAATTGAGAAATTAACATACACCTCAAAAAAATTGGATCAACCTCACACCCTAGATTACAACCCCGACTTCAACTTGAGATGATGAAGAACTTTCCAAACTCTCCCTTTATGAGCCAAATGTGTTCAAAAACTCTAAAGAGGATGTTCTATTTAACATCAACAGAATTCTCCTTTAAATTGGAGAATATGAGTAGTATTCTAGAAGTCACCTCATTAAACTTCTATAGAAAAGGACGAAATCACAAATAGGTATACGAAACACCAACCATTAGTGTGGCAAATGAAAAGCCAAAAACCGACAATTGAGTTTTTCAATTCGAGGGGTGACAGAAACTCAACAAATCCTCCCCTTCATGAATCCATGAGCTAACCAGATATAGGTGGTAGCAAAATTCTCCATACCAGCTCCACTTCGACAAAATAAATGTTTATCCTTTGTCACAATCTTGGTTAACATATCTGAGATGTTCTTGTCAGTGTGAACCTTGTTCAACTCTAACAACTTTCTCTCCAATACATCTCTTACTCAATGATATCGAACATCTATGTGTTTACTCTTTAAATGAAAACTAGAGTTCTTACTCAAATATATAGCACTTTGACTATCACAAAGTACCTCATACTTATCTGGACTTATCCCAATTTCATTCAAAAATATTTTCAACCATAGAACTTCTTTGCAAGCTTCTGTAACTGCAATGAATTCAGCTTCAGTTTGGATAGAGCAACACACTTTTACAATTTAGACTACCAAGAAACAGCACCACCCAAAAAAGTAACAACAACCCAGAAGTAGACCTCCTAGAGTCAAGATCACTAGTTATATCTGCATCAGTATAACATGATAATATAGGCTTACCACCCCCAAAGCATAAACCTAGCTTGGAAGTACCTCTTAAATATCTCAATATCCACTTAACTACTTGCCAATATTCTCTACCAGGATTAGACGAATGTCTACTTACTGCCCCAACAGCATACGCTATGTCTGGTCTAATACAAACCATAGCATACATAAGGTTCCATACAATAGATGCATAAGGGACATTCTTCATTTCATATACTTCTACTTCACTTAGCTCACCCTTCTTCACTTTTAATTGAGCTCCTAGTGGGACAGTAACTGGCTTGGCTTCCTTCATGTTGAACCACTCAAGAATCTTCTCAATGTATTTCTCTTGGGATAACCAAATCTTCTTAGCTTTTCTATCCCGCAGGATGGACAAGCCAAAAATTTGCTTAGCTGGACCCAAATCCGTCATAGCAAAGGATTTGCCTAAATTTTCCTTCAAATCTACAATTCTTGATTTATCCTATCTAAGATTCAATATATCATCAATATAAAGAGCCAAAATGATAAAGTCATTCTTCCCAGATATCTTGATAAATACACAATAATTTGAAACAATTTTGCTATACTATCCATAAAAAATTCAAACTTCTTGTACCACTGTCTATGGACTTGCTTGAGGCCATACAAGCTCTTCTTCAATCTGCACACCATCTATTTTTTTCCCTTATTTACAAAACCCTTAGGTTGTTCCATATATATTGTTTCATCAAGATCACTATGGAGAAATGCAGTCTTCACATCTAATTGTTCAACCTCCAAATCCATACTTGCAGCTAAACCTAGCACACAACGGATTGAAGTCATTTTTACAATAGCTGAGAAAATTTTATCAAAGTCAACACCTTTCTTCTGGCCGAAACCTTTCACCACAAGTCTTGCCTTGTACCTTAGTTGTGAGTTACCTTCTTCATGCTTAAGATGATAAACCCACTTGTTCTTCAAAATGTTTCTCCCCTTAGGAAGATTCACAAGCTCATACGTCTTGTTCTCATGCAATGATTTTAGTTCCACTCGCATGGCACTTACCCATTTGTCTTTCTCTTTGTGACTAAGAGCTTCACTGAAGTCTTCAGGCTCACCACTTTCTGTGAGAGTCACATAAGTAGACTTTTTATACTTCGTGGATGGCTTAACAATTCGACCAGACTTTGTTCTAGCAGTATCAGCCTCCTTTTGATCAACAACCTGATCACCATCATGTACCTGTTCATCAACAACATCAGGAACTGTATCATTAGTAATATCATTATCCTCACCTTCACCATCACGAGGCAAAGAAATAGGAATGTCATCTCTAACTACTTCATCAATCTGTTGAGCAACAACTTGAACAATATCCTGTATAACTGTTGGATGAGCAGATGAAGTCTTAACCTTCACAACATAATCCTGGGTATCACTTTGGGTAGTTGTTTCATTCCCAAAGTCCTCTAGAAACTAATTCTCTCAAAACACCATAACCCGGCTTCGAACAATCTTCTTCTCCTTAGGATCCCAAAGTTTGAAACCAAACTCTTCATCCCCATAACCCAGAAATATGCATTCAAATATCCTAGCATCAAGCTTAGACCTTAGTTCCTTTGGCATATGTACAAAGGCTTTATAACCAAACACCCTTAAATGAGTATAATTTACCTTCAGCCTAAAATCCTAAAATAACAACCAGCACAAACAACTTCAGCCTAAAATCCTTTAGGTAATTTTCCTATAGAAAGCATACACCTAACCCTTTCTTGAATTGTTCTATTCATTCTCTCAGCCACTCCATTCAATTGTGGAGTATAAGGAACAATCTTCTCATGATGAATGCCATGTTTGTCACAATAAACCTGAAACTCAATAGAACAATACTGACCTCCATTATCACTTCTCAAACATTTCAAAGTCTTCTCTATTCCTCTCTCTACAAAAACATGAAATGATTTGAAAGTATTAAACACGTCACTTTTATTCTTCAAACAGTAACACTATACCTTCCTTGAAGCATCATCAATAAAAGTAACAAAATAAGAGGCTCCACAAAGAGACTTTATCTCCATTGGACCACCGACATCAGAGTGTACAAGTTCAAGTATTTGTGTCTTCCTTTTGCCAGTGGATACAAAAGAATCCCTACGTTGTTTTCCAGCCAACAATGATCACAAGAGCTTAGTATTGTCCCATCAAGTTGTGGAAGATAGTTTTTCTTCTTCAAAAATTCTAGCCCCTTCTCACTCATGTGTCCCAACCTTCTATGGCACAAATTAGCTGTAAGAGCAGTAGAGGTAACATTAACCTCCCTATGAACCAGACTATATGTAGTCCTATAAAGGCCACCACACTTCTTCACTTTAGCAACCACTAGAGAACCTTTCACCAATTTCCATAAGCCACATGAAAATTGTGAAACATAGCCCTCATCATTTAGCACACATGTTGACATCAAATTCAATCTTAAATCAGTAATATGACGCACATTTTTCAAAACAAGCTTGCAACCAGAATCGGTCACAATATGCACATCACCATGACCAACAATTTTAGAAGTCCCATTGTTGCCCATCTTCACCGCACCTATATCAGTTGTCCATAAGTGTTAAAGAAATCTCTACATAGGGTAGCATGAAAGGATGTGCGAGAATTAATCACCCAACTAATATCATCATTAGTTGTCAAACAATCATTTCCATCATCCAGTATGATTAGTATATCTTTTGTTGCAACATTGGTAGTCTTATCATCTTCACTCTTATTGTCAAACACCTTACCATTTCTTAGATCTTTCTTGTATTTGTAACAGTTCTGCTTCTTAAGGCTGACTTTATCACAATAAAAGCACTTGAAGGTCTTGTTTCTGGATTTAGACCTTCCACTATTCTTATCTCTTCCACTTATATTCCTACTCTTTGATCTTCCCTGAGAACTAAATTTAGAAACCAAAGATTGAGTTGAATTAGAGAAGGTTACCTGTTGTGTTTTCCTTCTCACTTCTTCACTCAAAAGACAACTTGAAACCATATCAAAAGTCAGCTGCTTATTAGAATTATTCAAAGAAATAATTTAAGGTTTCCAAGACTCTGGTAAAGTATTCAATAATAGACAAACTTGCCAAGCATCATCAAGAGGCATATTCAAATTAGATAATTGAGTTAATATACCTTGCATCTCATTGATGTAGTCACTGACTTCTATCCCATCCTTATACCAAAGATTCATCAACCTTCTGATCAGCAAATTTCGGTCTCCAAGAGTGTCTCTCTTATATATATACATGAGCTTATCGCAAAGCTCTTTGGTTGTTTTTGTTCTATTCTAACCATTGTCTGATCAAAGCCATGCATTTTCTGTCCATCTTGATCCATTCAGCCGTGACACTTGACTCAACCTTAGCAGTAGGCAGAGGAGGAGAAATCGATGGAGTTTTCCCTTCATCAGCCACAACTAGAGTAGCACTTAACGTTGGACTGGAACTCGATGACTCTGGAGGACGAAGAATTGGATCATATAAATCCTTAGTGAATAAATAATCAATCATACGACCCTTCCAGTAATGCCAATTAGACTTACCTTTAAGGGCGACCATGTTAACATGTTTCTCATCATTCATCTTGACACAAAAGGTTACTACCCAAAACCAAGACAAACAAAAGAACCAAAGCTAACCAGGCTCTGATACCGCTTGTTGTGAAATAGATGCTCTAGAAGAAACAACCAAGAAAAGATTTCCCCTCAAGATGAAATGAAAACAAATACAAGATGAATAGAAGACACCAAGATAAAAATGGGTGGAAACTTTCCTCCAAATTAGGAAAAAGAAAACCAACCAGTTCGATCAACTTTGATTAAGAAAATCTCTTACAATCAAGTATCAAATAAAAATTTGACAAAACTCTCCTAATACAAATCAGACCAATAACAAGATCTAAAATATACAATTCATGAGAAATACAATATATGAGAAATTGAGAAATTAATGTACACCTCAAAAGAAAATTGGATCAACCTCACACCCTAGATTATGACCCCGACTTCTACTTGAGATGATGAAGAACTTCTCCAAACTCTCTCTTTATGAACCAAATGTGCTCAAAAACTCTCAAGAGGATGTTCTGTTTAACATCAACAGAATTCTTCTCATAGAATTCTCCTTTATATAAAAGAATATGAGTAGAATTCTAGAAGTCACCTCATTTAACTTATATAAAAAGGACGAAATCACACATAGGTATACAAAATACCAACCATTAGTGTGATAAATTAAAAACCAAAAACTGACAATTGAGTTTTTCAATGCGAATGGGTGAGGGAAACTCAACAATTGCTAGGCGAATGATTCCTCACGATCGCACTTAGGCATCGATTTACAAGGAGGCAATTGGTTCTCAAGCATAAGAATGTCGGGCAAAACATATGGGCAAATTTTGGCAAAGCCATGTTGACTGAAGATAAGAACCTCTTCGTGGTAACCATCCCAATAGTTCTTCGAAACTCTGGTCATGAGCTTGAAGAGGAAAGACCCATCATATAACATCAAGTATAGGAACCGCTCCTTGTCACCCTTCGAATCAATGCTCAGTTGTAGGTATGAATCCATGAAGTTTTCTATCATGGGTATTAAAGCCGAGTAAAAGTCTTCAACCTTCTTACCTGTTTTGTGCAGAAATTGCTGTAAAGCTGGAGTCATGTGGTCTTCCATGGCTGCTAAGTGAGGCTTCCCATAGTGATAAGGACCAATGGACACACACTGGGGAGTATACAATTTGTTGGAGAATATGGGATTTGGATCCTCCATATGATCTGGGACTTGGTCGATGGAATGCTTGTCCATTCTCCACGTAGTGCCGTTCCCAAGGGTGCGACCAACTCTGCCTCTTTTGATTTTGATACTAACCTCCTTCGCATCCATTTGCAAAATCTGTAAGAGATTGCAGACTTATTCCTACACTGGGACCTCTATGATCTGTTTCTGGGTTCTGAAGACATGAACTTGTAGTTCCTACCTGGAAAGCTGGTCAAGTTGAAGGAGAGCTGGGAAGGCATTCAGGGGAGAGAAAAATACTCTGCACAAGGTGATCGGTACATTTTTTTCAATTGATGTATTCAAACAATAAGTCGAAGTAACAGCTGTAAATAAATATTTTTTTAATTGTATTAGAGTAGATATGAAGAAGAAGCTTGTAAAAAGAGGAGCACATATTGTCCTTGGAGCTGCACACTACGAAAAGAGTTGCACAACGCAACAGCCTAAGAAAGGCACCATGATTTTTTTTGTTGCTTGTTATCGATTTAAAGTTGTGTTTGATTAGCATAAATAAGATAAAACTTTACGAAATTTATATATAGTAATTTATAGGAAGAACAATATTTTTTTATTAAAAAGTTGTTCATTTTTAAAACATTTTGTAGTAATAAGATATAAATAATACTATCACCCACTAATCATTTCTTTACCGCAACAAAATTCCTTATAAAATCAATACAAAGTAATTTTTTTAAAAGAGATTTGATATTTCATATTTATATCATAATTGAGTCTTTGTAAATTAAAAAATTTTCATGTATTATTATATTTTTTTCATGCTAACTAAATAAATTTTTGATTCTTTGATAATCAGGCTTCGCAGATGAAAATGCCTCTTTTCCAAAGTACATTTATGCCAAATGAGATTGAAGATTTAAGCTGAATGGTAGAGCACACCTATATTGCATCACAGTCATTGAGGCTGAAATGGCCTAGAGCTTTTACATTGGTTCCTTGGGCAATTATGACTTTAGTTCGGCTCACTTTGCAAGCTTGATGGGAGTTAAGTTGAGCTCGGGTTGGGCCAAACCAAGTCGACCTGGCTCTAGCAATTATGGAAAGTAAAAAAATATGTTAAATACATAAAAATTAATGGTATTTATAAAAGATTTTATTTGATTTGATAATAATCATTATAATCAAATTGAGTTACATATAGCTCAATAGTTTGATTACACATCCCCGTTTAGGTCGCCAAATGCTTATTCCACGTAAAATTGTACACAATTCTATGCAAGGTTGTAAATAGCTCAATTACGACTCAGTTAATAACGTTACCATAACCATTTGCTATTTTTAAAATTTTTACTATAATTAAGTCATTAACATTACCATAATTATTTATTATTTTTAAATATTTACTATAACGAAGTCATTAACTAAGTTCATAAGGTTTTGTCATTACCAAGTTTTTAATACTTTGCCATTGATAAAACGGTTAATATGTGGTTAAATTTTCACTGGTGTATATGTTATAAACCTAGGGTTAAAAATTAACTTATCCAAAATACCTCCTCACTCATAAAATATAAAATGTTCTAACCATCTTAACTATGGAAATAGAGTATTAGAAATTAGGAAATAAGTAAATAAATAATCTAAATTATGTAAATTTATCAAATTCATATTTTTAGAAGCCAAAATTTTTAAGATTAATGTTGAAGTAAAAATGAGTATTGTAGTTACATATAAAAGAATTTAATGATATTTGGTTAAATTGGTAAATTGGTTATGATAGAGCTTGCTATCAATTCTATTCATATTTAAAGTATGTTTTGTAAAATTAATTTGAGTGTTCACTATTTTTGTTCAATTAATTTGGAATAATTGGAAAATCAGTGAATTGGTAAATCGGCTGGTCATTTACCACCCTTATTGCATGGTACCTCCATGTAAATGTTGCATACCGATTAATATATATATATATATATATATATATATATATATATATATATATCATTATCGCCTTGGGACGTCACATTGTATGTAGTTAATTGTTTTGTGCATGACGCATGTATTCTTTTTATTGCTTGAGAATGAAGCTTTACTAACATAACTATAATTGAGAATAATTAGTAGTGTCGATACTCTTCTACCCTTGGATTAGAAAAATGGTTATATAATGAGGGTAGTTTTGTCTAAGTCAAAATAAATTAAAGTCATATGATCTACATTAATGGCTAAATTTATTTGTTGCTTATAATCCGAGTTGCTGCTGATACTAAGACATCCTATTATAATTTAGCTGAATCGTGATGTTTAGATGGCTTGGGGCTGCTGGCCATAGCGTATCTAACCGTATTTCCATCGAGGTGATCACTTTCAGACCAAGTATAACACCGTGTTTCGGTTCACCCATGAACTGACCAGGAAATGTCAACAACGACTGAACCATTCGCTAATCTACTGGATTTGGTTAAGCCACCTAGATCTACTGTCAGTGTCTTAAGATGGTGATGTCACATGCAAAACGTTGATGAGATGCTTGGGTTTTAACGTTGTCATACATGCATGCCATGACGTACAAACAAGTAAACAAATAAACCAAACAAATGAAAAGTTCAAAAGAAATATGAATTTTGAAAACGAAACTAACAAAGTCTTCCTAAAAATGAAATAGAGACCACCCTGTTAACAATAAACAATATATATTTATTGCAATAAAAATTGAAAACACTATCTAAACACATCATGATTTTCACATTCTAGTAATCTTCGCTTCGTAGCTCACCTTATTCATTTTCCACTTTCCATTTTTATTCACATACAAAATATCTTTAGCAGTTTATAAAATATCATTTAAATTCGTTATCTACACAATTCAATACATCACCAATTACAGTCGGCAGGTAAATGTGTGAGCGATTTCATTGTTGCTCCTCCGCAGTCCCGATAGTTCTCATTCTTCGAGATTCTCACCTACATATATAATAAAGAGATGTCAGTAACGAGTGTTAAAGGTCCACAAATAACTAGTAACAAACTGACACATGAGAGCTGACCCTCCTGTTGAATAAAAACCGCATACACTTCCTCAAGAACTCTCATGAGGGTAATAATGGGAGCCGGCGACCACGGGTGGCAGTGTCCCCTTTCCAAATCATTTTCTTTCCATGGTCATTTAAACTATCCATTTGCACGAGAAAATCATTCTCTTTCCCCTTAGCCCTCTACATCCTTTGTATTACTCTCAGGCGTGCGCCTTCAGTACCCTTTTATGCTACAAGTCTAGACATACACTGCACAGCAGTGCCGTAAACCTCCACACAATGCTGAGTTTTCAGGATCCCTCAGCAGTGGAATGGACGCTAACTAGTTCCAGAGCCTACTTTGACAAACACATGCCCAATCTCAAAACGTGGCCGTCAATTTCCCTCGTCACACATCTCACCAAAATAGCAAAAACTACATATACATAGGCCTGCGTAGGGATTTTAATATAATAGGCCTGAAGGCATCGTGAGCTAGATCTGAGTTTCGAAAACAATCTCGAGGGATCTCATCCTCGAGGGCTATTAATCCAGATATACGATCCGCTAAATGACCTGTGTGGAGTGGGATATGATAAATCCACCACTCGACACATCCTCTTTCATGTTATAAACAAAATACGATAGAATGAGACAATAAATCGGGAGCAAGTTATAAATGGACCTTGTAGAAGCTCCAATCATGGTTGCGCACCTATGCGACAGGCTGCTACTCCATACCTACACATTAAATCTAGAAGCTAACACCCGCTAACTAAATGATGCATCAAACTCATCATGAACATTACACTCACAACACAATCATCATCCATCAACAATCAACAATCATCAGTGTAAAAATAATTCTACCTCATCCAATTCATACTAATTTTATTGTGTTTTTCCAAGTTATTTTATAGTCAATTAGCATGCTCAAATTTAATTTAGTTAATTGGACTACTAGCATTCACTTTCTATCAATCAAATAATGCAAAACATCACTTCATCCATAATCAACCATTCATCAAGACAATTAATCAATTCTGGCATGGTGTGCTAATAATTATCAATTTTAAATAATTAAATCGGAGGTAATTATACTTCTCGTCATCAACAATCGATGACGGCTAGGGTTTCGCCGCGTGTCTCGGAGCTCGAATTCGGTGCTCAACGGCGCCCGAAGTTCAATCGGGTTCGATTGGATGAGTTCGGCAGAAGATCTAGTGAATTCCAGCGAATCCAATTTTCTGGTAGTTTCTTGTGGTTTTCCAGCTACCTTCCGGTGACTATTGTGGCGGCGGCTACTGGCGGGATGGTGGTGGTATGGGGTACCGGTGGCTACCGGGGGGATGGTGGTGGTATGGTGTACTGTTAGCACCGGCTCGGCAAGCCCAACACATCTACAATGTCAACGTGGTAGGCGAAGGCGGCGGCTCGTTGGAAAAATGCAAAATAGGGGCGGTCAATGGTAGGGTGACAAGATCCAGCCATGATAGGCAATGCTGGGCTGCGCTTCGGCAGGGAAGCTCATGGGAGGGTTGGCGACGTCGAGGCAGCAATTAGATCGGCGGTGGTGGTGGTTACCAAGGGCAGGATCGATGACTGGAAAGTGGCGCTAGAGCGTGGCTTCCTCTCTTGTGGAGGCCGAGAGGTAACCAGGGGCGCTCAGGGCGGCACGGCAACGTGACGACAAGGCTCAGCGGCGGGGTGGCGTCAATGGCGGCTCCGGCGGTGTCGAGGGTTTTGGGGGAAGGAGAGAAGTGTCGGGGGAAGAAATGGCTAGGTGGAATTATCATAAATAAAACTTGACTCAACTCCAACTCGAGTAAAAAATAATAACTAAGTCGTAATAGATCGATCCTAAAAAAATTCAGAAAAATAGAAAAAAATCCCAAAAAATGTATTACACACCATAACAACACAATGACATGTTCTATAGCTAATAACCCACCAAAACTGCCCTATCACGCGTCCTAATGCATTATTCGGCCAAAAAATAATTTTATGATCAATTACATAAAATTATATATATATATTGCACACGCTCATATATTTTCATAACTCATTTGTCACCATCTTTCAGATGTTATCATCATATATTTAGGTACACCTCACCCTCATCGCTCATAACCCATGGCTGACCTCGACTTAGCATGCGGTTCATAAAATTGACTCGACTCGAATCGACAGTTGAACCGACTGGTTCGCTAATGTAAAACTCTGACTCGAGTCATGGGTTTTACAACCTTCCCTCATTAGAAAATTTTCATCTTCGAAATTTCAACTAAGGAAGTTTCAAACTCATCCATAATCTTAAAAAAATAATCGCTGGAAAGGTACCTGGTTGTGAAGCTAGTTGTTCGAATATCTCTGGGTATTGCTTCTTCATCTCATCTTCACGTTCCCATGTACATTCTTCAACTCCTCTTCAAGTTCATTACACTCGTACTAGGGGAACTTCCTTTCTTTGGAGAATCAGCACTCCATGATCCACAATCTGAACTGCATCTTCTAGATATGTTAGGTATGGTTACACCTCTATGTCTCTGAAGCTGATAACATGAGAGTTATCTGGATGGTATTTCTTCAGCATTGACACATTGAAGACATTGTGCATAGCTAATAGGTGGGGCGATAATACTAGCTTGTACGCCACTATTCCAATGTGCTCGATCCCATCAAACAGTCTAATATATCTCGCACTGAGTTTCCCTCACGTCCCAAATCTCGTGTTTCCCTTAGTCAAAGAGACCTTTAGGAGAACGTGATCTCCTAACGCAAAATGAACCTCACGTCTACGCTGATCAGCATAACTTGTTTGCCTATCATGAGCTAACCTCATCCTCTTCCTAATCCACATTACAACTTCTTGGGTTTACTGGTTCATCTTTGGCCCTGTTACTACTGGCTCGCTACCCTGTACCAAACTAGGCCTATGAAACTTCAAACCTCTGTAGGTATCTTTGGCTGTTCCCACTGTACTACTGCTTTTATTTTAGCTGGATCTACCGAGATGCCTGATGCTGAGATGATATGGCCGAGAAAATTCACTTCTGACTGCTAAAAAATACACTTAGAAAACTTCTCATACAACCTATACTCTCTCAGCGTCTGCAAAACTATCTTTAGATGTTGCTTATGCTCTTCCCTCAACGAAGAATATACCAGTATGTCATCTACAAAGACAATCACAAACTGGTCCAAATATGGACTGAACACTCTGTTCATCAAGCCCATAAATGTTGTTGGAGCATTGGTCAATCCAAAAAGTATGACAAAAAACTCGTAGTATCCATATCTGGTCATGAATGTAGTCTTCGGGAAGTCTTCTGCTCTAATCTTCAACTGGTAGTATCCTGACCTCAAATCAATGTTCAAGAAGACGACTGCTGAGCTCAACTGATCAAATAGGTCATCAATGCGAGGAAGAGGGTATCTATTCTTAATAGTTGCATGGTTTAGCATCCTATAATCGATGAATAAATACATGCTTTTATCCTTTTTCATCATGAATAACACAGATGCACCCATGGGGAAACACTCTGTCTGATGAATCCTTGATCCAATAGTGTCTGCAACTGCTCCTTGAGTTCCTTGAGCTCAAGAGGTGCCATCATGTACGGAGCTCTAGAAATTGGTCTTGTTCTAGTATCAGCTCGATGGCAAGGTCTACCTCTCTCTCTAGCGGCAATCCAGTAATCTCCTATGGGAATACATGAGTGAATTCTCTGACCACTGGAATCTCCTCAATGTTCAACTTGTCCCCTAAACCACTTTGCTCAGCCAAAACTAACGTTTCCATTAACAGTTCACTGCCTCTATCTAGCTGTCTCGCTGCATTCTGATAGGATATCCATCCTTGTTCTCTATCTCTGCCTTGACCTTGGAAGAGAAAGCGGCATATTCCGTAGTAGAAAGTTACTATCTTTCTTTGGCAATCTATCAAGGCTCCTTGCTTGGACATCCAATTCATTCCAAATATCACATCAAATTATTGTAGCTTAAACAATATCAAATCAGCTATAAGTTGTCATTGTTGAATCACAACAAGGACATTATGCACACACTCACCCGTAGCTATCACAGTGCCGATGGGAGTAGTCACTAATAGTGAATGACCTAACTCTTCTATCTCACATCCAATTCTAGCAGTGTGTGTGTGTACGAAATAAATGAGTGCATGCAGCCACAATCAAATAAGACTCATGTAGGTACAAAGCCTACGAGAGCATACCTATCACGACTGTCGTATCCGCAAGTGCCTCTGCCACAGTGGGTGCATCATCACTAGTTGCTATTGTGCTGGGGCAGGAGGTGCTACTGATGATTCAACCTGATTCCGAGCTAGCGATGCCTGTTTGCCTACCCCTTTGCTATCTAGCTTCCCCTGCAGCCATGTACCCTCTCTGGCTTTGTCCCCTCTGCTGCTGTCTCGGTGGTCGTTGGTCTCTGCCTCTTTGGACTTGACCTTGGTTCTGTTGACCTCTCTACTCTGGTTGCTGTTGGGGAGCTGGGAGTGCAAGTCTGTGTGGAGGCACTGGGAGTGTCAACTATTGGGTCTTGCCAATTGGACAAGTTGTGGCTTTATGCCCTGGCTGACCGCAACTATAGCACACCCTAGTGCCTACTCTGCAATCTGCAGCTCAATGTCCTGGCTCACTGCAACTATAACACGCATTCATGCCTACTCTGCATTCATCTCAATGATTATGTTGGCAATTCTGACAGAAAGGAACTTTGTAGCCCTGATCTTGGCCATCCATAGCCCTCATGGCAACTGTTGCATCAGTTCAATGTTTTTGTTGTGCTCCTTCCTCTAGCTAATATGGCCTTGGATGCTGCTGCCTATGGTCAAAATCCCGGCAAGGTCTAGCAGCTATAACTCTCTCTGCCTCACTTGCAGCTCTCACAACATCGTCGAATGTAGCAAACTTTCTATCCAAATATGCCATCCTGATCTCATGATGGAGGTCTTCATAAAAATGCTCTATCCTTCTTCCTTCTGTGGAAACCAAATCCGGTGTGAATCTCTCCAGAGCTCTGAACCTGGTCTCATATTCCACCACCATGATGGGTCCTTGCCTCAAGGTCTAGAATTCCCACTCCTTCCTCTTTCTGACATTTGGCAAATTCCATCGAATTCCACTCTGAATTCCTCCCAAGTGATCTCATGGGGTTGACGATGGGAAAATGTAGAATTCTACACTGAATCCCACCATAGTCACGCTTCATCCTAGAATCCCCCCATAATGATGCATACTCTGTGCTCCATTGGGCATCCCATACTACCAAACACTCCTATGGCCGATGATATCCACATGAATACTTCTTCCGGATCCAACTTCCCAAAGAAAGGTCGTCCACCATTCTTCACGAACCTTTCATACTACCACAACTCTAAATTCCTTGCAACCACTGATTTATTTGATTCTTCTCTTAGCTCATATTATGTAAACTGTAATCATGTACCTACTGCTACACTGTCACATCCTGCAGCTTCACTTCCACCTACAGTCTACCCGCTACATGCTATGGCAAGTCCACCGACATTCGGTCCCATTCTCACCTGAAATGGGTCAATTAGAGGAGTTGTTGTTGGAGTAGCCCTCTGTTGCAATGGTAGTGGTGGAGGAGGAGGAGGAGGAGGAGGAGGCTGTAGAAGGCCCATGGGAACTGTTGGCTCTCCTCGTGCCTCTTCATCCACTGCTGGTCATTTCTCAGCTCTGGCTACCAAAAGAGCTATCTACCTGAGCTCTCTCCTCAATTCCTCTTGATTTTGCTACATTTGTATCTGAACTCCAGCTAACCTGGCAATGGTTACATCCCTCGTTTGCCGACTGCTCTTGCTACGGTGACTGTCATGACGACTATCTCGGTGAAGGCTCTCACTGCGTCAACTAACAGAACCTAGGACACTGGCCTCTTCTGGTGGCACAGTGGTCCTCGGTTGACTAGAAGTTGTTTCACTGTGACCATGATCAGTACTCTCCTGTCTAGGCAATGGAGGAGATGGGGTACTAATCTACGTCCTATGAGTCTGGTTCACCATCCTCCAGGTACTCCCTATCCGAATTTGATCACCCTGTCACACCACTGTTCGGTCAGAAAATTTATAAACCAAAAATATTAAGATAGAAAAATACCTGTCGGTATAGCTCGAAGCAGCTAGCACACACATGTAACCTATAATGCATCCACCATCTTTATTAACCAAGAGTTAGCTCTAATACCACTTCCGTAACACCCCATTTTGGTTCACCCATGAACCGACCCAGAAATGTCACCAGTGACCGAACTATTCATTGATCTATTGGATTCCGTTAAGCCAACCCAGATCTACCCTCGGCGTCTTAAAATAGTGATATCACATGTAAAACATGGATGAGATGCTTGGGTTCCAACGTTGTCCTACATGCATGCCATGATGTACAAACAAGTAAACAAACAAACCAAACAAACAAAAAGTTCACAAGAAATATGAATTTTGAAAACGAAACTGACAAAGTCTTCCCTAAAAGTGCAATAGAGGCAACCCTGTCAACAATAAACGATATATATTTATCGCAATAAAAATTGAAAACACCTTCTAAACACATCATGATTTTCACATTCTAGCTATCTTTGCTCCGTAGCTCACCCTTTTTAGTTTCCATTTTCCATTTGCATTCACATACAAAATATCTTTAGCAGTTTACAAAATATCATTTAAATTCGTTATCTACACAATTCAATACATCACCAATTACAGTTGGCAAGTACATGTGTGAGCGATTTCATTGTTGCTCCTCCGCAGTCCCGATAGTTCTCATTCTTCGAAATTCTCACCTATATATATAATAAAGAGAAGTTAGTAACTAGTGTTATAGGTCCAAAAATAACTAATAAGAAATTGACACATAAGAGCTGATCCTCCTGTTGAATAAAAACCTCATACACTTCTTCAAGAACTCACATAAGGGCAATAATGGGAGCTGTTGACCTTGGGCAGCAGCATCCCCTTTCTATATCATTCTATTTCCTTGGTCATTTAAACTATCCCTTTGCATGAGAAAATTATTCTCTTTCCTCTTAGCCCTCTACATCCTTCGTATTACTCCTGGCACTGAGTACAGAGACCACGTACTCTCAGGCATGCGCCTTCAGTACTTTTTGCGTCTTCGATCTAAACATGTGCTGCACAACAATACCCATAAACCTCCACACTTCTCCGGGTTTGCCGAACTTAAAGGTGGAGTTATTAGGATCCCTCAGGAATGGAGTGGAAGCTCACAGTTTCAAAGCCCGCTTTGACAAACACACACCCTATCTCAAGACAAGGTCGTCGATTTCCCTCGTCACACATCTCACTATAAATGTAAAAACTACTTATATATAGGCCTAGGTAGGGATTTCAATATAATAGGCCCAAAGGCATCATGAATTGGATCTGAGTTTCAAAAACAATCTCGAGGGATCTCATCCTCGAGGGTTATTAATCCGAAAATATAGTCGGCTAAATGACCCGTGTGGAGTGGGATCTGATAAATCCACCACTCAACACATCCTCTTTCCTGTTATAAACAAAACACGATAGAATGAAACAATAAATCGAGAGCGAGTCTTAAATGGACCTGGTAGAAGCTTCAATCGTGGTTGCACACCTATGCGTACTCCGTACCTACACATCAAATCTAAAAGCTAATGCCCGCTAACTAAATGATACATCAAACTCATCATGAACATCACACTCACAACACAATCATCATCCATCAATAGTCAACAATCATCAGTGTAAAAATAATTCTAACTCATCCTATTTATACTAATTTTATTATATTTTTCTAAGTTATGTTGTAGTTAATTAGCATGCTCAAATTTAATTTACTTAATTAGATCACTAGCATTCATTCACTATCAATCATATAATGCAAAGCATCACTCCATCCATAATCTAGCATTCATCAAGACAATTAATCAATCCTAGCATGTTGTGCTAATAATTATCAATTTTAAATAATTAAATCAGAGGTAATTATACCTCACATCGTCGGCAATCGGCGATGGTTAGGCTTTCATCGTGTGTCTCGGAGCTCAAATTTGACACTCGACGGCCCCCAAAATTCAATCGGCTTCGACTGGACAAGTTCGGAGGAAGATCCGGTGAATCTGGTTTTCTGGCTTTTTCCAATGGTTTTTCAGTGGCCTTTCGCCGACTATTGCCAACGGCGGCTACCGGCGGGATGGTGGTGGGTACCGTTGGCACTGACTCTGCAAGCTTGACATGTCTACAACGTCAACGTGGTCGGCGAAGGTGGCAGCTCGCCGAAAAAAGCAAAATAGGGGTAGTCGGTGGTAGGGTGACGAGATCCGGCCAAGATGGGCAGTGTTGGGCTCTACTCCGGTCGGGGAAGGTCATGGAAGGGTCAGTGACGTCAAGGGGGTAACTGGATCAGCCACAGGAGAGCGGTGCGAGGCTTCCTTGTGTCATGGAGTCCGAGCAGCAGTCGGGATGCTCAGGGTGGCACGACATCGGCGTGGTGAGGCTCGACGGCGAGGTGGCATCGACAACAAAGAGCACAAGAGGCAGCTCCGAGGGTTTAGGGGGAAGAAGAGAAGTGTCGGGGGAAGAAATGGTTCGGTGGTGATATCATAAATAAAACTTGACTCGATTCTGACTCGAGTAAAAAATAATAATTAAATCCTAATAAATCCTTAAAAAATCAAAAACAATAGGGAAAAAATCCCAAAAATGTATTACACGCCATAACACCACAATGACGTGTTCTATACCTAATAACCCACCCAAACTGCCCTATCACCTATTGTGTTATTCGACCGAAAAATAATTCTACAATCAAATACATAAAAATATATATATGCTGCATATGTTCATATATTCTCATAAGTCATTTCTTACAATCTTTCCGATATTATCATCATATATCCAGGTACACATTACCCTCATCGCTCATAACCCACGGTTGACCTCGACTCAGCGTGCGGTTTATAAAACTGACTTGACTCGAATCAACAGTTGAACTGACCAATTCTCTAATGTAAAACTCTGACTTAAGTCAGGGGTCTTACACCAAGAGTGGTTGTTTGAAAGTACATCTAGTCCATCCCTAACATGTGTTCAATTTTGTATGCAAGACTTTTCAAACATGGGCGCGGACATGGCCACTAAACATGATGAGCAACTAGATTGATCAAATAAGCCTTGTTTGTTTGGAAGCGACCTAGCGCATGCATGAGCTAAGAGTAAGTATCTAGTTGATAATTAACTTGTTATGTACATGATGTATGTATAATAAGTGTAACGCATGTCTAGAATACACATTTAGGGATTGTCTGTCTCCTTGATAATATGAAAACTGTGTTTCCCCGATTTTAGTAATCTTTGAGAGAAATTTTTAATCACTAAAATAGTTGGACCTTTACACGCTTAGATTATTTTAGGGTTAATAATTGTGTTTTTTATGGGAAAATAATTCACATATTATAATCCTATTTATTATAAAAATACATCACTTAATAGAGTGGTGCACCTACGCTTATTTAGTTATTCTTTATGTCCTTCGACCAGTATGTACCCTTTTTTGGACTCATTTATCCAAACTAGGCAAGATATTATACCATCCACGATTTATATTATAAATAAAATATAATTTTATAAATTAATTTTTGTTAAATAATAAAATAATTTATCATAATTGAATATATTAGATATAAACTCTGATTAATGCCCTTTAAAGTTAGAATATTATTTGAATGAGAAGATGTAGAATAATAATTTAATTTTTTTTGTTATTTTTATTATATTTTAATTAATAAAATCTCCTACTTTTAACCAGAGGTGTATTGATTTTTCCCGCTATTAACATATAAAAGTAGACGAGTGTCTCTGTCAGAATTTGAGACCATCACCCTTGTCATGGGCCAGGTTTGCAATCTGCCGTACCAACTCGGCTCTATTCAAGTAACTCAGCTTAACTTTGTCTTACAGATATGTCTTAACTCAGTCAGCCCAATTTGAGTCATTATGACTTGGTCAACCTTGTCTAGCATCTTAAAAACGGACCCGGCCGCACCAATGTTTTGAATCAAACCCGTGAGCCACCAATCAGATCGGCTACCATCTCGAAGAGTAGTTTCACACAGAGGAATAGGTACTCCTTGTTGGTGTGCCAGCCCAATTGGTGGGCTTAGGCATTAGTGGGTTGTAAGCCCACACGTGAAAAAAAAACTTGAAAACCCTTGGAGCACCGGGAGGAAGGATGCTGGGCATGAGAAGATCTTCTCCTCTGGACTGCTTGTAGCGGCCCCCTTCCAAGCTTCTCAAAGACGATCACCTCTCCATTTACGGGAGACCGGGAGTGTGTGCAAGGGCCAGGCCACCTTCCTCCCCATCCTTTCTTCTTCCCTCCGGCGAGTCCGCCTGGATGCAGTTCCTGTTCGGTTTGTAGTTAAGCATCAAAGGAAGAAAGGAGAGGCAGCAAGTGGAGAGGAGGGGTTCCAGCTGCTGGAGGTTGTTCCTGCTGTTTGTGGTGGAGGACGAGCCCTGCTGTTTGGAGGACGAGCCCTGCTGTTTGCGGTGGAGGACGAGCCCTGCTCGTCGTTGTTGGAGTTGGAGACCGAGCTAAGGTGGCCGCTGGACTTGGCGGCGGCCTGGGCGACGGACTTGCGACGTTGGATCTGCTGTTCAAGGCTCCAAGGAGTGCTGTCCTGGATTGAGGTAATGCTCCCTTGTACTCACAACATGATTGCTATTTAGCTTGTAACCACGTCCAGCCAGGGGGCTGGTGTGAGGGTTGTGAGGTGAGGATTTGTGAGTGGGGAACTTGCTATCCTTGCTGTCCTTCGATTGGAAAGAAGATTTTTTTATCATCAAACTGGTATCAGAGCCTGGTTGTAGTCCGTGTGCCTAGTTCAAATCATGGAGGGTAACACAAGTCGGATGGTAACGTTGAATGGCTCCAACTACCATGTGTGGAAAGGGAAGATGGAGGATCTTCTTTATGTGAAGGATTATTATTTGCCTGTGTTCGCTGGAGCGAAGCCGGCTGATAAGTCGGACGTCGAATGGGAATTAGTTCATCGCCAGGTGTGTGGCTACATTCGACAGTGGGTAGATGATAACGTCCTCAACCACGTCAGTGAAGAAAAGAACGCAAAGAGCTTATGGAATAAGCTCGAGGAGTTGTACGCTCGGAAGACCGGCAACAACAAGTTGTACTTGATCAAGCAGCTTCTTGGTTTGAAGTACCAGAATGGGAAAGCGATGACAGACCACTTGAACACATTCCAGGGGATCATCAATCAGTTAGCTGGAATGAAAATCAAGTTTGATACAGAGGTTCAAGGGTTGATGCTTCTTGGTACTTTACCGGACTCGTGGGAGACATTCAGAATGTCGTTATCGAACTCGGCTCCAGATGGTGTGTTGGAGATGGATGTAGTCAAGAGCAGTGTTTTGAACGAAGAGATGAGAAGAAAGTCGACAGGGTCCTCTTCACAGTCAGATGTCTTGGTCACCGACAACAGGGGAGGAGTCAGAGTAAGGGTCCGAAAGATAGAAGCCGAAGTAAGAGCAAGACCGGCAGGTACGCCAATATTGAGTGTCATCACTGCGGCAAGAAGGGCCACATCAAGAGATTTTGTCGCAAGTTTCTTAGGGAGAACAAAAATGACAAGGGAAAAGAGAAGAATACCGGTGATGGGGAAAAAGGAGACAAGGTCGTGACAGCAGCCACAGATGAGTTCCTAGTGATGTATGATGCCGATGCCGTTAATGTCGCTTGTCAGGAGACCAGTTGGGTGATCGATAGCGGTGCTTCGATTCACGCTACTTCGCGGAGGGATTTCTTTAAATCCTACACTCCCGGTGACTGTGGAAGTGTTAGGATGGGTAACGATGGCGTTGTCAAGGCCATTGGTATGGGAGATGTGCACTTGGAGACCGAGAGCGGCAGCACCTTAGTCTTGAAAGGTGTAAAGCACATCCCCGACATCCGCATGAATTTGATCTCCACTGGCAAGCTCGACGACGAAGGGTATTGTAGCACTTTTTGTGACGGGAAGTGTAAACTCACCAAAGGCTCTTTGATTGTGGCGAGAGGACAGAAGTGTTCCTCACTATACGTGATGAATGTGAAGATCGCGGTTTCCACGATTAATACGGTGGATGATGAAGGCATTGCAGAACTCTGGCACAACCGGCTTAGCCATATGAGCGAGAAAGGCCTAATGGTGTTGGCCAAGAAGAATCTCCTCTCAGGTATGAAGAATGGTTGTTTGAAGCGCTGTGTTCATTGCTTAGCAGGTAAGCAAACGAGAGTTTCCTTCAAGAGAGTTCCCCACCCTCGCAAGCCGGGTATTCTGGATATGGTTCATTCTGATGTGTGTGGTCCGATGAAGACGAGAACACTTAGTGGTGCCTTGTACTTTGTGACTTTTATCGATGATCATTCAAGGAAGATTTGGGTGTACATGTTGAAGTCAAAAGATCAAGTTGTAGACGTCTTCAAACAGTTTCATGCCCGCGTGGAAAGATGTACAGGTGTGAAGCTCAAGTGTATCCGAACAGATAATGGAGGGGAGTATTGCGGCCCGTTTGATGAGTATTGTAGGCAACAGGGCATTCGACATCAAAAGACACCTCCAAAGACTCCTCAGTTGAATGGCTTAGCTGAGAGGATGAACCGAACACTAGTTGAGAGAGTGAGATGTTTGCTTTCACAGTCACAGTTGCCGAGGTGCTTCTGGGGTGAAGCTTTGAGTACAGTGGTACATGTTTTGAATCTCACACCGTGTGTTCCGTTAGGTTTTGAGGTTCCGGATAGGATGTGGTCGGGAAAGGAAGCTTCGTACAGTCATCTGCGTGTCTTTGGTTGTAAGGCCTTTGTTCACATTCCGAAAGATGAGCGATCGAAGCTCGATGTGAAGACAAGGCCGTGTGTGTTCATCGGTTATGGTCTCGATGAGTTTGGTTATAGGTTCTACGACCCGGTGCAGAGAAAGCTTGTCAGAAGCCGAGATGCAGTGTTCGTGGAAGACCATGGTATCAAAGACATTGATAAGGCGGAGATGGAAGAGCAGTACAGCGACGATCTGATCGATTTAGATCCAGTCCCTACACCTGTAGTGTATCCCGATCAAGGGGGAGCGGCTCCGGAGGATATTACCGGTCCCGCAAATGGTGATTTCCCTACAGTTGATGATGTCGAGCCAACTAATGAAGTTGAAGAAGAGATTCACGAGTCACCAGAAGAACCTTTTTGAGAAGATCCACTAGAGAACGTTTTCCGTCTACGAGATACTCTTCAGATGAGTATGTGATGCTCACCGATGTCGGAGAGCCGGAAACTTACCAAGAGGCGACCTCAGTTGATGAGAAGAAGCAGTGGTTGAAAGCCATGGAGGAGGAGATGGAGTCTCTTCGCGAGAACCACACTTATGACTTGGTGAAGTTACCGCAAGGCAAAAAGCTCTCAAGAATAGATGGGTCTACAGGTTGAAGATCGAAAATGCTAGCTCGCAGCCACGATTCAAGGCACGGTTGGTTGTGAAAGGGTACGGTCAGAAGAAGGGAATCGACTTTGAAGAAATATTCTCGCCAGTGGTGAAGATGCCCTCGATCCGAGTTGCCCTTGGTTTAGCGGCCTGCCTGAACCTGGAGATCGAGCAACTTGATGTAAAAACTGCATTTCTTCACGGAGACTTAGACGAAGAAATTTACATGGAGCAGCCCGAGGGATTCAAAGTCAGAGGGAAAGAGCAGCTTGTTTGCAAGTTGAAGAAGAGCTTGTATGGCTTGAAACAAGCTCCGCGGCAGTGGTACAGGAAGTTCGACTCTTTCATGGTGAGTCGTGGGTACAGCCGGACATCGTCAGACCATTGTGTGTTCGTCAAGAGGTATTCAAATGATGATTTCATTATTCTTCTCTTGTATGTCGACGATATGTTGATTATAGGCCATGATACTAGCAAGATTGCTGAGTTGAAGGGAGAGTTGAGCGAGTCTTTTGCGATGAAAGACTTAGGAGCGGCGAAGAAGATACTCGGTATGAAGATCTCTCGTGATAGAAAGAATGGGAAACTATGGTTATCTCAGGAAGACTACATTGAGAAGGTTTTAGAGAAGTTCAATATGAGCAAGGCCAAATCGGTGTGCTCTCAGGAAGACTACCATGTCTAAGTCCCCCAAGAAGTCTCACAATCACCAGCTAGCACACACGAACAACTGCTACTGGCAATCCCACTTGTACTAGGATTTCTAGTCCAACTAGGAAACCTCAACCAAATCTCAAACTCTAATTTCTAGTTCTCGGTCATAGCCAAGCACTCACCTAGCACTCCCGGCTATACTCGGTCACTCCTCTCAGTACTCCTAAGTCCAGCATATCGGCATGCTCGGTAATCAGCTCCTAGCATTGCCGACAATTCCCATGCACTGATACCGGTACACACTTATAGGCATGTTTGATCACCACTCCTGGGCAAGCTCAGTAACTCCAACCAGCAACACTCGATTATGATCGGTACTTATAACCCATACTCAACATCTTCGGGTAAATTTCGAAGCAGATGAATACAACTTGCTCAGGTACTCCTAGGTCAAGCTCAGTATACACTCCTTGTGACCTGAAGAGCCGCTCTAGGTCACTGATACCATGAATCACTATGCTTGTTATCGGTAACCCTTGGCAATGCTCGATTCCACTCCTTGGAACCTATTAGTACTCCTAAACATCCCCACAACCTTCTAGGATCAATGCTTGGTTACGACTACAACTATGACACATGTTTGTAAGTGTAAGTTGTTTCCACCACTAGGATTTCACCGACTACCCCTTCATGGATTAAGTATACTAAGAGCAACATACAAAGCCTAGGTATCTGGGCGGCCCTTGAATCAAGGTCGTAATATCCTCCCCCAAGACTTGATGTCCTCATCAAAAGGAAAGTATGTGCCCGTCCATATAACGTCAAGCCTAATCCTCCACCATAGTATGTCCTCCACCTAGTGATACTCCCCGTCTCCTACAAGAAGCTCCAGCCCCTCGACCTCCACTAGCAATAAACAAATCAGCTATGCATCAGCCCTGCGTACCATAGATCCGTACCTAAGTGTTACTAGCTCCTCCACCAAATCATCCTCGATCTGGTGCACAACAGATACTCCTTTACACTCCCATTGATATGTTGCTTCAGCCACCACGTTCCATATACCCCTCATCAAACTAGGGCAAAACTTCAAAGATGAGATCCTTTGATGGTTTTTGAACCAAAAGATCTAGCAAACTTATGATATAAGCCCCAACCTAAGCCTATTATATAAGTATACATGAATTTTTACGATTTTTACGATTTTCATGATTATAAGAGTGAGTGGTATGGGTATGCATGAATTTCACTTGAACTCATTTTCACCACAAAGTAGTGCAATGTAAGTAGGGTATCACAAACCACGTGAGTACCATGACGAGCAATATATGATGGATGTGAGGGAGTAAGCGTAAATATGTATATAAGTATGAAACCATTGATTTGATCCAATATATTTATGATATTCGGCCATGTCGGCCTAAACTTAGTGCCTTGTGGTGTACTTCGTGTACTTTGGAACTATTATGATTTCTCGTGAGTATTAAGATATTCATCGACCAATATTGTTTTATCAGCACATATTTTCAGACCAGTAATCAAACATGTTTGATATGTAGGTGTGTACTTATGTTTATGACTGGCAGAGGTAGACAAATCAATAGGCTCATGGTGTAGGATGGAATATGTGTTTGTGTTGTTCTAAGTTTTGTATCGGACCCATGTATTTAGGCTATATGACTTGTGTATTCCGAGATTTTGGGACATGTATTTTAGAAACTACGGGTTATGGATGTATGTATGATGGGGGGAGAACAAGAAAACACAAACCCCGTGTTTACTTTACTAAAGGATCAATATCAACTAAGAATAAGTTACCTAGCTCAAAGTTTGAAATTATGTAGAAAAACTGGATCAAGTATCCGCATTATGAAAAGCTCAACCTCTTAGCTGCATTGGAGGTGTTACCTTTGTGTAGCTCTAAGTGATCGTTGCATCTATAAAGGTATCCTCCTAATTGCAGGGAGATGTTGCCTCTGTTGGGATTCAGAGCGTTCATATTAGGTGACTTAAGAGTACGAGTCTTATTATGGTAGTATGATCAGCATGCATTGTATAAGTAAGCCCTATAATGTTACTGTCTTAAGCCTTCTTTAACGTTGGGATCCCCTTCCATAAAGTTTGTACCCTGGTAGGCCAACATTTTTTTGAATTATAACATCAAGATTTGGTCTATTCTTTAGACAAATTTGGGTATTACATTACCACTTTTGTATCATTTTCTTACACAGTATAAAAATAATGTCTTTTTATTTCAAATTAATTCAAAAGGTTTTTGCAACCGGCCGTAAATTAATTTTATTAAACAATAAAAAAAGAACAAAAATTTTATAAAACTGAACAAAAGATTTTGTGATATCTACAAATATAAACTTTGTAAAAATATTTCAGAAAATAAATTTTCAATTATACAAAATCAATCATACATGTGAAAAAACTCTTTGTAATGACGTTTTTGTAACAAATTTTAAAATAATCTTTTTGTTGAAGGCCTTATTTTCTTGAATTAGAGCATGGGGCATTTAATTAGAAGGAGAAGAAAGTGGAGGGGTCCATCAATCGATGCTTAGGCTATATGTATGAGAATGCTTGGTATCCAATTAAGTGGTTGTAACTAAAACTACAAGTTTTAATTCAGGTCACTCAAGAAATTATTGAGGGCATCTAAGTTCTTTAAATCTTTTCCATTCATGTAATATGTATCCACTCAACTTAAAAGTAATGGATATAGGAAAATCCACTTAAGTAGATACTAATTTTCCCTATTTGTATATCAATGAAAATGACTATAAAAAAACATAAAATAACTAACAAAAAGATGGGAAAGAAAACTTGATGCAGCTTGTACTTGTTTCAAATTATAAACTCAAAATTTAATGATAGCAAAATTTTAATGCAATGAACAATCCAGTTTCATTACTAATTGTGGAACATGAGCCTCTTACCCAAAATGACCATCCATTCTCATGAAATTTGTCTTCCACACACATATATATACATATTAATCTCCGCCCATAATTTTACTTTGATGTGGGATAATGTTCAAACATTCATTTGTTCACCATCCTCTTTTTTTTATCTGAAAATGTTACTAGTGAAGAGTATCAAAATACAAGGCTAAAGACTTAGCTGCAAGATCATGAGCAGCATAGGATAGAGCTTGAAGAAAAGCTCTCAGCTCTGAGTCTTCTGCATTTCCAGCTCCACTGTAGGCATCACTTCCTGCAAAAATAATATTAGATTTGACATCAAACACAATAATTCCCAAGAAGCAGCTCTATTTTTAATGCCCCCATCAAAGGCAATATAGACTGAATTTGAAGATTGAAGATCATAGAAAGAACCTGCAGATGGATGATGAAAAGAAGCACAATCTTTCCTAGAGAAAGTGGAAGAAGCACCCTCATAGGATTGGATCTTTTGTAAACATCTATCTATTAAAGAAGGCGGGAGAAATTCCTTAACACAATGATGGACAATATAATTCGTTAGTCTCCAAACCTCATCCGCAACAATGAGGAACTTGAACAGCAAGGAGATTCCATCTGGTTTGAACAGCTCAAATAGAGATAAATAATATTTGCAGGTTTATAGCAGCAGACTTGTTAAACTCAAATACCCATTACAGCAAAAAGTGAGAATCGAATTTCATTGCAGTGATAGAAAAGATGAAGGGTTGTTTCTTCCTTAGCACCAGGGAGGGGGCACAAAGGATCTGGTGGGGATGAAGATTATGCCCGTAAGTAGACAACCACGACCAATTTTCCAACCGAACAGAAGAAATCTAGGTGGAAGCCTAAGCTTCCACCAAGTCTATCCATAAGAAATCTATAGCAAAGACTTCATAGAGAATCTTTCATTCTTATATATACACAGTATCAACTTATCCTCTCTTCTATCATTTGGAGCTGGTAAATTTAATATATTCTTAGCATAACAAAGTATAAACATTTCCTTGATGAGACTCGCATTCCACCTTTAGATTATTTAGGGCAAGGGAGAAACAGGCTTACAAACCATAAGACCAAATCTCGGGTTGACTCTTGGTATATAATTTGGGGCATTCGGAACCCAAGGATCAAGCCTAATTCTAATACTTCCCAAACCTCCCTCATTCTTTGGGAAGCAAATTTTATTCCATCCCTTCAGCCTACAAAATTTTTCAGAGTCCTTCTCACACCAGAATTTGGATTGTTTCTCAATGAAAATATCCTTAATAACGATGTTAGCAATTTAAAGAAACTCATCACATACTTAGCCATAACATTAGTCACTGAATTAACTTTCCATTCCAAGACTTGATTATAACATTCGTTTGTTCATCAACCTCATTGTTAGTAACCTTTAATGGTGAAGATAGTCTGCAACAAAGTAAGGAGGAGAATGGCAAATCCAAAGAAAAGTGCGATAACTGTGCATGGTTTTTTCAAGTGATCATCTCTCAAGACTCGCCAGCATGCGCGAACTTGGCGCGGCCATTTCCTCATCTGACTCTTATAATAATTACCCACTGTATCTCGAACTATGCAGAGATTGCTCGACGGATCGAACATCACATTCTTGGAGATGTCTTTGATATGTTCGGCGACAACAGAAGCGTCACCAATGTCACTTTGAATAATCTTATTATCGGATACAGATGCAAGAGCAGCAGCGTCACCAGCAGATGGGATAAGTCCTTTCAAGATTGCAACACCCACCAAGCTCCGTGCAGTTGGGTCGAGGCTCTCATAGGCAATAGCATTCAGAAAATGAGCCTTAGTGTGGTTCTCTATGGCAAGAAGAGGAAGGCTAAGTGTTCCATTTATTTGGTTGAAAGAAATGTTGATGTCATCTTCGCTAGCATTGGCAGTTAATTTCATGCCGGCTTCTTGCAGCTCTGTGGCAGACTTGAGAAAGACAGAAGCTTTGCGCCTTGTGTCTGATATTGGGAGAAACCCCTGGCTAATCCCTTCCTTGATATATCAAGAATGTGTAACCCCTCCCACTCTGGTATTTCCGGTGAATTCTCGATTGCAAGAAACGTGAACACAAGGTCACGGGCATCACTATTGTTCTACAAAATAATGGAAGAACACTCAAATTGCATATATATATATATATATATTAGACTACCAAGAATAACTACGCTATTACCAAGTTATATTACATATCAGAACTGAAAGTATACACTAGATAGAAGCAGCCCATTGCGGAAAGGTTCTCACACGTGTGGCGCCCAGGTGAGGGTCACACCACAAAAGGTTTATTGCATGCAACCTTAGACTTCATTTTGCAAGATGTTTTGTAAATGACTTGAATCTGTAACCACTAGGTCACAGGGCCCAACTCTTACTCAACGCGCCAAGGACCCTTCTTCCATACTATGTTATGATGCAATTAGCATACCAAATTATCCATTGCATTATGTTCTGTAAGTGTTGAACCTGTAACCACTAGGTCACAGGCCCAACTCTTACTCATTGCGCCAAGGACCCTTCTTCCATACTATTTTATGATGCAAATAACTTATCCATGTCCCCAACTCTCGTAGAAAGCAATGCATGAATAAAACATTGTCTCTTTATATCGGTGGTAATCGAGAAAATAGAAAAAATTTTCCCAGGTATGAATAGCCAACCTATTTCATGGCAGGCAGAACACTTTCAATCATCAATGACACTCTGTTAGGCATCGTTTATCGGATATGTCTACAAACAAGGAGTCTTGGAAACAGATAATGAACAGCAAACAAAACTCGTACAAAAATTTTAACAGTCGCATAAACAAGAAACTACTATGATCAGCATAGCACAATAAGAAATAAGTCTTCAGCATACTAAACGAATTAGAATGTCTTTTTTCTACAACAACATAATTATAAGAACTAACTCATCAACATATTAACCAAAAAGAATCGTCATTTTTCAACAAGAACATTAACAACACACTATCATAGACTACATGACACCATAAGAACTAATTCATCATTAACATTCACGGAAAAAACTGTCTCTTTTCAACAATAAAATGCACAAAAGACCACATGATATCGAGTTCCAATAGTTCAGTCAGCAAACTAACACAAATACATTGTCTCTTTCCAACAGTGGGAATCCAGAACTCACTCTTGCTGGACGTCGGAGGCAGCAACAGCCTGGGCGGTGAACCGACGAGCGCCGGAGGCAGAACCTATGTTGAAAAGCCGATCTTGAAGGAAGGAGGAGGCCGGAAGGTGGAGGAGTGGAAGGAGGCGGCAGGGGAGACGACCCATTTGGTAGGAGGAGAAGAGAAGACGGAGAAGAGGAGTTTGGGAGGGTAGAGAAGGCGGTGGCGGCGGTGGAGCTTGAGGCGGAGGTAGGCGGACGGGTGATGGTTGCAGAGGGAGGTGAGAGCAGAAGCCGCCATGGAACGACCAAACAGTGTGTGGCCTCGTGAACAACGACCAAACAGTGTGTGGCCTCGTGAACATGGAAGGGATGAAAACCCCAAAGTGCTTATGTCTCTGCCTTCGTACTTATATGGCTTATTTTTTATCGTGTCTTTTAATTTAGTGAATCTAATTTATTGATTAAGTTAATTAACATAATAATAATAATAATATTGAGACATTTTTCTACGGGAGAGAGTGATTCTAATTTATTATAACTTAGAGAAAGAAATTTTATATATCATGTATGTGATGGGGAGAAAGTTTTTAACATAGGGAGGGATTTGGTTCCTTAAAAAATATGGTGGGCTGGGTTTGAGTTAAGAATGATTTAACAATATATAGCTCAATGAAAAGAGAGATTACTTTTAGACAAATCTCATATGAGATGAAGAAGAGGAGCACCTTTATTCCAACGATGTCGCTGCTGTTACCCCACGGCTTCACTGCTATCGATGAGGTGTCACAACCTGTCCTCCTATTTGAGCAATTATTATCTCGTACACCATCCCTCTCCTATGCACCTCTCTTCCCTCGTTCTCATAGACAAATCTCATATGAGATGAAGACGAGGAGCCACCTTTTCTCCAACGATGTTGCTGCTGTTCTCCCACGGCTTCACTGTTGTCGATGAGGTGTCACAACCCTTCCTCCTTTTTGAGCGATTATTTTCTCCTACACCATCCCCTCCATTCACATCTCTTCCCTTGTTCGACATCTTACCCAACCCTGAGCTTCCCTCCCATCCCGCCTCTTTCCTCCTTCATGTTAGTCATTACCCAAATCCATATGTGATAATCAAATAATAATTTTTATTTTCATTCTTGATAACTAGTAAAAGTTGATTTTTTTTCAGTTTTTTGTTTGTTCTATTTTGTTAGTATCAACATTATTGTTTTCTTTATCACTTAGAATCATAACTATCATTGCTGAAGCTCTACGTGTTATAAAAATAACAAGTTATCTGCATCAATGACATTTGTTTTTCATGTGTTTAGTATTTTTTCCCAAACAATATGAGTTTAAATTTGTAAGTTACTATATAATTATCAATGGCATTTTTTATTATAGTTTTTGTAATTTTTTATATTTTTAAACCCGTCATTTATTAATTGAAGTGCATTAGACTATATTTTATAGTAAGTTTATATTTTATATAATGCTCACTATATGAGACTATATTTTATGTCCGTCACTAATCCATTTAGCTTATTCTGCATCAATGACATTTGTTTCTCATGTATTCTATATATTTTTTAAACCAATTGTTTATTGCCCAGAAAATATTACCTAAAAAATATGAGTTTCAATTTGTATGCCAATGTACAATTATAAATGACATTTTCTTTCGATTTATTTTATAAGTTTATGTATTTTTTAACCTATCATTTGTTAATTGGATGTTTGATTAACTTAATAACATGCAAGTATACATGGTTGAATAAGTAATATAAGATGAATATGAGTATCGTCCCATAGAGAAATGAATTTCCTTTAATTAATTAAAGAAAATTAAAAACAAAACAAAACAAAAATAATCTACTTAACTAAATCTAAGTAATAACTTTAACTTAGAGAAAAAGTTATAATGATAAAACTCGTTCTAAAGTCAAATTTCCGCTAAAATGAATTTAATATTCATCACATCTTACTCTTATCTTTTACTCACTTAAATTGCCGATCTAGGAAAATTATATGACATGGCTCCTGCTCCTTCATGCATCTATTATTTCGCCTCAATTTCTACCTACCGGTAATAAATTGATTAATCAACAAAATAACGCATTAACATTTGCCTTACAATCACAATGGTGTTGTGTGTCTCCCGACCACAATAACAAACAAGTCAAAAGACTCGTTGTATGATGATTTATCAATGACTAATCTAACTGATTTCTCCTAAAATCTAATTAAACTTCATGACCTAAGTAATAGGTGATCAGGTCACTCTTAGCATTAAGAACATGATAATTCAATCAATCTAATTGAATAAAAGAGTAAGAGGTTGAAATAAATTCAATTAAACCATGTTAAGTTCCATTCTTCTCTAAAACAAAATAAAAGATTACTCCATAACAAAAATAGAAAATATTATAAAAAAAACTACTTCTTATTATAAAAAGGAAAAGAATTACAAAAATTAGAACTACTTCTAAGCCAAGAGTTTACCCTCTTCCTCAAACAACAGATGACTACCCCTTTATATATAAGATGAGATACCCACCTTTTATATATAAGATGAGATACCCACGAGATACAAGAATTTGATGATGGATACCACAACTTGATTTAGTGATTATGATGTCCAATCAAGTTTCCAAATCCTCGACTTACTCAAATGCAGCCAAAGCTATGTACATCCATCCTCATCGAGCTTTGTCAACACCATAAATTGTAGTCATCAATAGGTAGGGCCCAATGTCATGACCAACAATTCCTAAGCTTCTTTGTTTTCAATGTTTTTTGCATTAAAATCCAAAATTAAATATATCTAATAAAATATTAATTAATTAAAAAATAAAGCAAAATATCACATAATTAATAATATTTATACCCAAGATTTACAAAATCACATTTAAAACATAGGTAAATACTATAAACTTTAAACACTTAACAATATACTGTAAGAGATCATTTTTTATAGCAAATTTATGTTTTGTAATTGTTATTATGGATTGAATTAGAAAAGAACACAATATTTTATTTTAGAAAATTATATCTTAAATAACTTTGTTTATCTATATATTTTTGTCCGTTATATTTTTATAATATTTTGCAAATGTCATAAACAAATAATAGTTATAGAAACGGGAATTACCACTTATGACATTTGATAAAATTTCCAATTATCATGAACGCCACTTTAAATAATGATATATTCTTTGAATATGTTGATCATCTTAATTAGTAACATAAGTAGATTATGTTGTAATTTTAAGTACACATCACACAGATAGTTTTGTTATTAATAAAAATGAAAACTATCGTAAATAAGGTTTAATAATATGATTATTGACATTTAAAATTAAAAATAAATTTTATTTAATAATATGCATCTTTTAAAAGCATACTATGTTATAAGATAAACTATATCTACCTTGTATATGTTTATATTATTTTTTATAAGAAAGGAAAATAAAGTATTACTAGACCATCAATGCCATCAATGACATTATATAAACCTATTAAATGTAATGTATGATATCTTAAATACACACAATGATATATTTATAAAAGATATGTTTATTACTTTAAAAGAAAATATCATTAATGACATTCACAAATCTGTAGCGTATTAATAGCGATTTATTCGGCATCAGTAAAATTTACAAAATTGTACTAGACGCTAAGAATTGAACGAGAAGAATATAATATTTTATTTTAAAAAATTATGTCTTCTTGAAAAAGTTGTATTTATCTAATATTTTTATAATTTATATTTTCATAATGCAATATGCATGTATTTTGAGACAGATGGTTGGTGATTTGGTCATAATGCCACTATTTGTTGAGAATAACAATCACTAAATATATTGTGTATTAACGAAACTTGGTGTAACAATTTAACATTAATCGTACATTATAAGAATGCAATATAATGGTAAACAACATCAATTTAATTAATATTAGACTGACATAATATGACATTCATGGACTTCCATTAATTGACGTTGTCTACACAATGTCATTAATGAATTCGTGTACTATTATATTATATCATATATCATAATGAAGTGCCAAAATAATACGAACAATAAAATTAGCTTATCAAGTTCTTTTCTTTATGTGCATCTCATTATTTGATTTCAGGATAGTGGTCATCTTTGTTTATTGTAGTCCATTATTATGTATCTCGTTTTATCTTTCACTCATACATGAATTGAAAACAAAACGTATATGTCATTATTAGCATGACATAAATGGAAACCGTGTGATCAATAATTTTTTACTATACATACCTTGCTTCACGAGGGTACATAAAGCCTCCATCATTTCAAGGAATAAGCTCATCCTTCTTGTTCCATCCCCTCATGATGTTTGAGTATATTATCTTCACTTTCGATATCTGTGTCTTGATGATCTTCAATCCTATCAAGTGAAATATAATATAAGTATATACTTCACTAGTGGCATCCCCCAATACTAGTGGACAATGTAATAACCCTATTGAGTTCTCATCTCCTTGTGTGTCTAATTTGTCATTCCATGATGAGGTTCTTTTGCTTCCATTTTCACTACTTTATTAGTTTGTTCCTTATTTATCATTTCCATTTGGATTTAATATAAAATCTAAATGTCATTAATGAATTCCAATAATATAACACAAATTCATCAATGAATGCCAATTGTAAGTACCTTGCTTCACGGGGTACATAAGTCTCCATCATTTCTAGAAATCAGTGTCCCCTTTGTCCCCTCTTTCTTCTTGCTGTTTATCTATATGTTGTTCACCTTAGCTAATTTTCTCCCCTCCATCTTCACCCCTACTATGTGATTGGATGAGCACTCTCCATGACATCATCATCCACACCAACTAAAGGTGCAATGAGAGTCACCTCTGGAGGTGGTAAACTAGTTTGTAAAAATTAAGCCAATGAAACCATTATCACATAACCCAACCAAGTTTCTCTTTGTGAAAAAATAAAATAAAAACAACACTAACTAACCTTTGTATATTTTTCATCATCTAATACAATAAGTCTACTTCGATCATTAACTGAAAAGCTAGGTGCACTATGTTGAAATGGGGCGTCCAAGTGTTAGATTTTTTTCTTTTTAAGTTTGTTAGAGGATCAGCTCCAGGATTTTAATGGATAAACTGATATAACTGGTGATTCCAGGTTTTTACTTGGAATGGGGCTGTCATTGAAGTTAATGGAAGTAGCGAGGTCGAATATGTTGCTGATGAGGTAAATTCACGTCATATTTCTGTGCCTTGTGTTATATTTGAATGATTGGCATGGTTAACCTTTTTCCCTCTCCATCTCTTTTTTTCTCACCTCTTTTTCTGTTTCTTCCCAGACTCCAATGATAAGCTATGTAAATGTTCATGCGATTTTGGAGGGGCGAAGGGTTCGTGCTAAATCTAGCACTGAGAAAGACTCCTCCCAGGTGACATACGCACTGGTCCACCCTATCACTCTGTTGCTTTATGTTGTAGTTTTTCATATGAACTCAATGTGAGTATTTTTCTTCTTAAATGCATATTTGGTATCATTCAAAGTATTGATTTATAAGCAACATGTTGTGTTAGATGCAACATGGCCCTGTGGTATATTCATTAGAGTCAAAAGTATCTGATGAATACAACTAATAAGATTTTGCTAGCTAATTTTATCGGAAGCTATCTTACCAAAGCAGATCGAGTATTAAAAACCTAAAGACTTTGTTTAATAATTAATGCCGTCAACTAATAGTTCAAAGTTGAGTATTGATGAGGCTTCAAAATAGACTAGCAAATCTTTATTTATTTATTTATTTATTGATAAAGTCTAGCAAATCTTTATTTCATTTTCTCTTGGATCAATCTGTGTTAGACCTTCAGATTTACATTAACTCTTTGTGCTGCTTAATCTTATGAGTTTTCTTGTTAATACCTGCTGATAGCTGTGTGAAGTCCCTCTAAGAGTGGCTGAATTTCTTTTCTTATTCCTAGTTACAGAACTCTATCTGTTTTCTTCTTCTTAGGTGGCCCAGGGTAATGGTTGTTGGTCCTACGGATTCAGGAAAGAGTAGTTTGTCAAAGATGCCATTAAGTTGGGCCGCAAAACAAGGATGGAAACCTACTTTCATTGATTAAGATATTGGCCAGAGCTCAATAACTATACCAGGATGTATAGCTGCTACTCCTATTGAGAGGGATTCCTCTTGAAATGCCACCTGTCTATTTCTTTGGACACACAACACCAAGGTGCTGCCCTTTACTTGCTAAGTTCTATTTTTCTTTTTTTTCTTTCATGGAACTTAAAAACATCTTCTTAGGATCTGCTTTTAGCTCCTCAACTTCAAGTTTATTTTCGTCTTAAGTACATGAAAGCTGTTGAATGCTCTGTTGCATTACTCCATGATAAGAGAAATAGTAGTTTGTAGTGAATATTGACTTTATGAAGGAAGTATGTGTTATTCAATCCTCTTTGAGAAGTAGACTACTAGCATTCAGCAAAACAAATTTCATTTTCATCATCTTTTGCTTAATATGTTTTGTTGTAGTGTGAACCCTGAGTTGTACAAGGCAGTTGTTAATGAGCTTGGCAAAACCCTTGAGAGACAGTTCACTGGAAATGCTGAATCCAGAGCTGCTGGCATGGTGATCAATACTATGGGATGGGTGGACGGTGTAGGTTATGAGGTAAACCCATGCAAACTTCATATTTCAGCATTTTAATTTTTTGAGAAATGGGCTAAAATACATTCTCTGATGCAGTTGCTTCATCATTCCATAGATGCGTTAAATGCAGATGTTATTTTGGTTCTTGGTCAGGTAAAAATATTTCTTTGAAATATCAATATGATGTTTTTTTCTACTGTATAGATCTTTCTATTAATAATTTTAAATTTTTTATTGTAAATCACTCTAATGTTTTTGCTCAGCTGATAATTTTGTAAATGTAGAAGCTAAACTAGGCTGGTTGGTGGTTGTGTTTTTCATTGCAATTGGTAGACAATATACTCACAAAACCTTGTTCTGTTGACTCTGCAGGAGAAACTTTGCAGTATGTTAAAAGATGCTTTAAAGGGGAAACCAAATGTTGATGTCGTTAAGCTGCATAAATCAGGAGGTGTAGTTCCAAGGAATGCAAAGATCCGCCAGAAGGCAAGAAGTCATAGAATAAGGGTAAGACATATTATGACTTTCTTTCTTAGTTTTCAGAAATATCTCTTACATTCTGAATATGTCTGTGATTTATTATGATCTATACTTAGCCCATTTGAGGTAAGATCAGTTATGTGGATTATGTATCTCCAATTGAAGTATCATAACCAATTGATGTCAGTAATCGATGTGAAAACAAAACAATTAATCATGATGGTGTCCTTGAGTCAATCCTCTTAAGAAAGTGAAATATACTACTTGCAGATATAATGCTCAAGAAGCTTGGAATTATAGAATACAGTAAAGCTTGGAGGTTCTTTTTTAATTTAGACCCTGAAAGCAATCCCAATAGTGTGAGCTTTCAGCCTCTTTAACTCAAAATGTAATAATCACTATTCCCCTTTTTATATTTGCTTCTTATCCCCCGATGTTTGATATAGATGTCATCTTTGCAGCAGGAAAAAAATTTATATTTGCTTCTTATCCCCCAATGCTTGATATAGATGCCATCTTTGCAGCAGGAAAAATGTTTATAGCCACATGCCTTTCCTAACTCCATCTATTTTTTACAAAAATTTCTTATTAATATCTTCTAAATTTTTAGAAGCCCCTTACTCTGGTTCACATCTCATTTTGATGAGAGAAAGAATATCTAATTCATATTTTTCTTGTCTTCTAAACTTGATCAATTTTGTAATTATTTGTCATCTTGTTTATATATGTTTATCATGATATATGTGTTATGCATATAGTCTGTGCTTTATGAATGACACTTAAGACACCTGCTTTCCATCCCTATGCAGGAATACTTTTATGGTCTGGTGAATGAGCTTTCTCATTCAAATATTGCAAATTTCAGTGATTTATTTGTGTATCGAATAGGTGGTGGACCTCAAGCACCTCGTTCCGCCCTTCCTATTGGTGCAGAACCTGCAGCTGACCCCCTTCATCTTGTCCATGTGAACATTAACAGAGATCTGCTTCACCTTGTTCTTGCTGTTTCATATGCCAAAGAACCGGAAGAAATACTCTCCAGGTATAAGTTAGCTAATTACTTTTACCATCCTTACCATTTTTATGAGAGTCGAATAGTTATATAAATTAATGGTGACAATGATAATGTTACTGTATGACGATTGTCACTTGTTTGTTTTGGTTGTCAGTATGCTCAAGTCAATCAATTATATGACATTTTGTATGGCATCAATTTATGATATAATTGTAGTAGCCATTTTAGAAGTTGGTAGTCTCAACCAATTTTACAGTTTAACTTGGTCTCCACTATCGAAGAAGATAAATTTCAGTTTACTGGCTTTCTATTACCTTTTTAATCTTATGTTAAACCATTTGCTGCAGCAATGTAGCAGGGTTTGTCTACGTCACAGATATTGATATCCAGAGGTATTAAACTCAAAAATCTCAAACTCTTCATCCTGTGATTTATTATTGTTTGTATGTTTGTTCGTTTGTATGTATGTCTGTGTGTGTATGTATATCTGTATGCATGTGATTATTTTTTCCATGTTCATTGCCTAAAAATTTAATTTCCCTTTTTCTAGGAAAAAAATTACGTACCTTGCACCATGCCCTGGAGAGCTTCCAAGCTAAGTATTTGATCATGGGAACGTTGACATGGTTAGAAACTTCAAGCCTTTTTACATTTGGCAGGGAGCCGTGGGTGCTTATAAAACGTCTGCATAATGTTGTATAGTTATAATAACGTGAACTTCCTTGGAAAAGAACCTTCTCCACGAGAAATTTTGCAATGAGTTTCATGGACCGCTGTAAAATTGAAGACTTTGCTATATCGGTTGACACCCCGTATGATGCAATAGTTGCATGATAAGTAATAGATGAACGCAAATTAACAACTTTTTCTGGGTTATGCACGTGGCTCTCTTTTTACCTTAAGAGATGAACACTCTTCTTGATCATTTTGTTTTACCAATATTTACAGGGTAACCGCACTGACCAGCATCACATACATTGCTAATATTACGATTTGGGAGATAAAAAAGATTAGTATTTATGATCCGGGGAATTTAAAGAATTTTTTTCAATAAATGGCATGAATGGTAACGATTAATATTTATGATCCGATAAATGTAATATACCATCCTAGTAGGAAAATTGAAATACCCTCTTGATTACACAAAATTGAGGAAAAAGGGATTGGAACCTATGTTCAAACCAGTAACCGAGAGCCATCTTGTGATGAGAATGAGTTTCACTATTTCCAATATTGTTGGAGGCAAACACAAGAGATTAGAACAACTGAATACACACTACAGTCTATAAACACGAAGCCAGTTTCTTGAACTGTATGTATATCTGCTTCCACCAACAGGAGTTTCAACTCTCTTTCGACTCAGCTTGAGAAATCCAACCACAAAGGTAATATCAGTCAATAACAGAAGATAGATCGGCCTCGATGCTATTATTGAGAAAAATCCCCAAAATTGGAGATCAAACACAACGAACAAAAGTAATAGGAAAATAAGACCTGAGAAATAAGATAAAAACAAAACCACAAAAGAACAGAGATTTAACGTGAAAAACCCTCCTTTAATCGAAAGTCAAAAACCACGGGCAACAACGAACAATTCACTACTTCAACTAAAAATTACAGCCATTAAATATATATAGAGATGTACAAGAAGATTACTCACACACCTTATACTATTGAGATTATAAGATTTCACTCTCTCAATACTCCGTATAAGATAAACTCATGAATATTTTTCCCTCTTCTTTTATCTCTATATCTCTCCATATCTCTCTTTTTCTTGTCTTTTCTTCCGCTTGTCTTGCCCCCTTAAAATAAGGCAAATGAAGCTCAATTTATAAAGAAGCTTTGAGACCCTTCAATCTTCATGGAATAACTTACAGCCACCTCTGTTAATATTCTGAGATTTCTTTAGTATTTCGAGTGTGACAATGGGCTACATATCGTTAATACAATTACACATATTAACAATCTCCCACTTGGAGTCCGATCGGAACACACCAGTCCAAACTCTTCCTCCACTTTTTTGTTGCATGAGTCCACCTGCATGTTAGTGCAAGTTCACCAAAGTTGAGCAAAAACTCAACTTTTTTCCATCCACCAGTTTAGTCAACATATCCGCCAGATTATTTTTTCCATCTATCTTCTCCAACTTCAATTTACGTTCTTCTAACAAAGATCTGATAAAATGATACCTTAATCAAATATGTTTGGTCCTAGAATGAAATACCAAGTTCTTGGCTAAATGGATTGCTCTTTGACTATCACTATACAACCTGCAATCAACCACATTAAAACCTAACTCATTCATTAAAGTTTTAATCCAAATATATTCCTTGCTAGCTTCTGTAGCAGCCACATATTCAGCCTCAGTTGAAGACAGAGCAAATATCTTTTGCAATTTGGAAACCCAACTCACTGCAGTTCCACCAACTGTAAAGATGTATCCGGATGTACTCCTGTCATTGTCTCTATCTCCAACATGGTCCGAGTCCACATAACCTTGCACATCAATATTATCACCCACAAAACACAAACAGTAATTAGAAGTTCCTTTCAAGTACCTGAAAATCCATTTTATTGCCTCCGAGTGTTCTTTTCCTGGGTTCATCATGAATCTGCTCACTACTCCCACTGCATGTGCAATATCTGGTCTTGTACTTACCATAGCATACATAAGACTTCCAATAGCTGAAGCATAAAGCACCTTTTTCATGTGAGCTTTATCCTCCTCATTCTTAGCACCTTGTTCTTTGGACAATTGGAAACTACCCAAAGTAGTAGTCACCGGCTTGGATTCATTCATGTTGAATCTCTCAAGACCTTTCTTCACATACCCTTCTTGAGATAACCACAACTTGTTCTTCTTGTCTCGGGTAATTTGCATTCCAAGAAGTTGTTTTGCTTCACCTAAATCCTTCATGAAAAAACTCTTGGCTAACCTCATCTTGAGACTAACAATTTTCTCCATACATGTCCCTGCAACAAGCATGTCATCTCCATACAAAGTTAAAATAATGTAATCCCCATCATTAAACTTTTGTAGATATACACAGTGGTCCGAATTGCTCCTAGCAAATCCATTATCCAACATAAACTTGTCAAATTTCAAATACCACTGTCTTGGTGCTTGTTTGAGTCCATATAGACTCCTCTTCAATTTGCACACCATATTTTCTTTACCTTTGACTTCAAATCTTTTTGGTTGTTCCATATAGATCTCCTCCTCCAAATCACCATGAAGGAAAGCTGTATTTACATCAAGCTGCTCTAAATACAACCCCTTTTCAGCCACAATACTCAAAATAATTCTAATAGAAGTCAATTTTACAACAGGTGCAAATATATCATGAAAATCAATCCCTTCTTTTTGACCAAAACCTTTCACCACAAGTCTTGCCTTATACCTTTGTACACCACCGGCTTCAGACTTGACCTGATAGATCCATTTGTTTTGTAGAACCACCCTTTTTGGCGGCAACTTCACCAACTCCCATGTATGATTCTTCTCCAACGATGACATCTCATCTTTCATGGCCAACTCCCGCTTAAGATGAGCTTTGTCACTCACGGCTTCATCATAGGACTCTGGTTCTCCTGCATTAGTATACAAAACATGTTGTACAATTAAATTTAATTTCTAAGTAGGCTTTCTAACCCTTGTGCTCCTCCTTGGTTCAGGAGCAACAATTATCTCTTGTGGTGGCTCTGAGTCATCAATTTCAACTTGTGCATCAGAATATTCAGAATCTGATTCATCATCATTTGGTTGATTAGCCTGTGACTCACCTTCATGTTCGGTCTCTTTAGAAGATAATTGTTCCTCATCACTTGGAATAAATCCTTGATTTTCAGCACTTGACATCTCTTCATCTGTCTCATCAAGCTGCATATATTCTTTTTCTTTTGACTCTTCATTCTTTTCTCCTTTCATGTCTTTGTACATACACTCTTCATTAAATACAACATCCCGACTTCGAAACACCTTGTTGTTCTCGAAATCCCACATCCGGTAACCATACTCATCACCTCCATATCCGAGAAATACACATTTGCGGGACTTTGTATCAAGCTTCTTTCTTGATTCCCTGACAACATGTGTATATGCAATACAACCAAAGACTTTAAGAAAAGAGTAGTCAACTTTCTTACCAAACCATACCTCTTCCGGTATTTTTCCATCTAAGGCGCTTGATGGACTTCGGTTTATTAGGTAGATAGCTGTATCCACTGTGGTACCCCAAAGATGCAAAGGGAGTCCAGCATGAACCCTCATGCTTCTTGCTCACTCTAGGATGGTCCTGTTCATTCTCTCTGCCACCCCATTCTGTTGTGGTGTTCTTGGCACTGTCTTGATCCTTCTAATTCCCCGTTGTTCACAATAGGAGTCAAACAACTTATTGCAATATTCTCCACCATTATCCGACAGAAGACATTTCAGTCTTAAACCGGTTTCATATAAGATAAACTCATGAATATTTTTCCCTCTTCTTTTATCTCTATATCTCTTTCTATCTCTTTTTTCTTGTCTTTTCCTCTGATTGTCTTGCCCCCCTTAGAATGAGGCAAATGAAGGTCAATTTATAGAGAAGCTTTGAGACCCTTCAATCTCCATAGAATAACTAACAGCCACCTCTGTTAATATTCCGAGATTTCTTTAGTATTCCGAGTGTGTTACATATCATTAATACAATTACACATATTAATAGCTATAATACCTCTCAGGATGCTGGCACTGTTAATGTTTGTCTGGCCATATATGACAACCAAGATAGCCAGTATGGCTGCACATATAAGTTTAATATTTCTCAGCAGCGGCAATAGATGAGTTGATACCATTTAGTGAAAGTTTTGTGCCAATGTATGACTTTGCTGAAGAGTTCCTAGGTGCTGTTCTAATTGACATAGGGCCGGAAGATGATTGCTCTCCGAGATGGCGCTTTAATGTGTTACCCAGAACTTCAGTATCCCTTTCCAACTTTTGCAACACCGAAGTCCCATTTTCTTCCCTCGAAATGGAGGGATAAAATGAATCTTTCTGGACAGAGTGCTCTAAATTATGATCAAAAGGTTGAATTTCACCACCACCTCCTTCACCATCTCCCCCGCCACCTTACTACATCAAGTCTCCACCACCACCTTCACCGACTCCTCCACCATCTCATTTTGATGATCAGCTGCTAATTGTGAAGGTTGTTGGCAATGTTCACTGCTATCTTTGCTATGATTCAGAACACCCCAACAAGCCACATGGAGCAGTACCCCTCAAAGGTAACTTCATAATTTGAAAAATATCATATATTCGGGTCTCTAACAAATTTATTTTAGAATTATTAATTAATGATGATTATATGCATTGCACACATGAGATATGGAATAGAAAAAGAATATGTATATACTAGTTTAACATTATCTTTTGATGGTTGATTTGGTGCCGTTATCAAAGTGACATGCAATGGAAACAAGAAGATTGATGCATATGGGAAGACCAAGTCCAATGGAGAATACAACATTGCTATTGAAGGATTCAGCTTTGCAAAACATGGTGCTGATGTTTGAAAGGCCACACTTTACAAGGCACCAAAGGACTCTCTATGCAAGTTCCCAATTATTGACATGTACAATGATAAAAAAGACCAGGGTTGCATCATCCAAGTGAAGTCCAATATATTAGGCGAAGAAGTGCCCCTTGCTTTTGGTTCCAAAACCCTCACAAGGATTGTGAGAAGCCTACATACAATAATAAATCTCTACCTCCTCCATCACCATCTCCACTGCCGCCGCAAGCGTCTCCTCGTGACTATTCTTCTCCTCGTTCCCATTATGACCACAAGCCTTCCCCATATTACTGATCAAATTCAGTTAAATGTTTGTTCTTCCTTCTCACCTTTCAAGGAAGTTTTACAATCATATGATGAGTGTGGCCAATAATTTACGAGAAAATTTGTGTATGTTAATTCACTTTGCACACTTTATGATTCCAATGCAGGTGTCTATTATTGTTGTTGCTAAATAAGCGACTTCAGCTCCAAGTTTTCTTCTTTCAAAATTTAAGAATCACGATGCAGGTCTTGTTCAATCAAAGAAGATCAAGTGAAGCATTTTACTAAAGCATCTCCGTAAAAGGGTTGGATCAAAGGAAAGATTGTGCACCATTTTTTAATTAATATTTGTTATGATTTATGAAGTATTCGTAATTTGTTTTTTTGCTTCTTTGAAGCCAGTGAAAGAGTTTTCAAGTCTTCATTAATTTGTCTTTTTTTAAAAAATTTCTATATATTCCTCAATCTTAATTACCATATTGGTTAGAAAATGTTCAAGCACTTGTATCAAAATGGTAGCTCAATGGCTTGAACAAATTTCCATTCTAGCTTTTCCAATATTTATTTAATATAATCAGGTGCCCCTCGCTTAATTTTCTCGTCATCACCAATCACCATAGCCAACTTTCCGAGCTTGCATTGACGCTATATTTTGCAACAAGCTTATAACACTAGTTGAAAATAGGCCTTCTGTCACCAAAATTTTATTGCCAAAATTTTTGGTGATAAATTTGCCACCCAATAGTCATCGAAAAATCACTAAAATATTGGTGTTATCCTTTTTTATAAATTTGTCACCGAACTATCACCGAATATTTGGGTGAGAAACTAATTTGTTACCGAATTGACACCGTTTTTCAATGTAAAAAATCGACGACACCAATATTTTGCCACTAAAATAATGGTGTTGTAATTTTTTTAAATCTGTCACTAAATTGTCACTGAATATTTGGTAACAAGCAAATTTGTCACCAACCTGACACCGTATTTTGGTGACAAATTTTAAATTTTGAAAAAATAAAATAAAATTAATGGCAAGTGTGCATACCTTAAATGGGCGGATGCAGGTGCATCAACCTGCAGCCATTAAAGCACATAGGAGCATCTATGTGCACCCGTTAATGGGTGCAGGTTCACACGCCCTTAAAACCTCCATGTGAACTCACAGCTCATTACATCACTGCATGTTACGTGCATTGTGGCCACGACACTGCCATCGAGGCCCCCATCATCCTCAAACTGCCACTGCTTTGCCACGAAAGCCCACTGCCTCGATCTGCCACGTCCCCACCGGCCCAATCAACCACCCCCACTGTTGTGGTTGTTGCCGAGGCCCTCGCCTCTATCCCACTGCTACAACCACCCCCTTCTCCACCCCCCCCCTACACATCAAACAAGTAATAGTATGATGAGTAAGAGATTGTTTTCACGAGGATTTGAAGTTTTAAAATAGTGTTGACAACTAAATCAAAAATCTACTAAGCTGTTACAAAAAATGTATAATATGTTGAATAGTCTACCCTAAACTAATAGATCAAACGTGGGCACGATACAGGTGTATGTTATACTATGCAGAATATGATGTAAAGGCATGAAGACGGAAAACACAACATAAGTTGATACAAGTTCTCTTAATGTAACTTGGATCTGAGGTGGAGAACTTCACTAGGTTAATAAATAACATATCTTGTTATATTAATCAAGCTACACATACTTGTAGTTGATATCTAGTGAAACATATTTAATTGTAACGGGCTTCTACATCTTATCACAACTTACCACCCTAACATCATTTCACATTCCTATTCAAACAAAAACTAAGTCGATGCATTAAGGTTAACTCCCTTATGTGGATATCTATGACTCTAATGCATTCATACATTAAACATGGGCATGAAGTAATCAAGTAACAAGAAGTGCAACTAGATAACAAAAACAAGATATATTACATATCATTCTAGATCCATTATACACCCTAGATCACTAAGCATTTATCCCATAAGAGAATAAGAGTACATCATGAAGTTCATCAAACAAGACAACATAGTAGAAGAGAAAAGAAAGTGTATGCAAATCTCTTGGCACGAAGTCCTAGCGTGAGCTTCTCTTCTGTAGTGCTTCCTCTTTGCAACTTGTCATCCACAACTTCTCCTTAGAAATCTTAAACTTGTGAGTCCGAAAGATGAAAAGAGGAAGAGTGGGCTCCTTCAGATGCCTTCTCTAATCTATGATATCTTTAAAAGAAGTATGATCTATGATATATCGTCTTTTCCTTAATGTAAGTGGGGGTATATATAGTCGAAGGGTTGAAGCTTGTCTTGAGCAAGTATTAGCTTCCTGGTGTTTTTCTTCCTCCAATTTTGGGTAGGTGTTGACCTTATCATGACGTTTCTAGTTTGTTCCCTTGTCTCTTTGAGATTGACGAGAGTTGGTGGACTTGTCTCAAATAGTCTAAATTATTCAATGTGCAGCTAGTGGAAGTCGGGTTAGAGGAAGCTTCCCTGCACTTTCACACTCAACAAATACACACGAGTGACTTTCTAATCATTGACAATTAATGGTTGTGTTCCTTTTTGGTCCTCAAGGTGGCCATCCACTGGTTTGGAAGTGTGAGTTGGTAGATCTATTCAGGAGTAGGGGACAAGCGTAGGTGTGCATGTGCTTTTGCCGATCAAAAGGTGTTCTACAGGTGTGCAAACTGATAGGTGTGCAGGTCTAACTATACTAGGAAGTGTCTTTCGTAGTCCATCCTAGGTCGGTGAAAAGGTAGGTTGCTGAACTTGCACATGTGCACAAGCTTGGTCCCACTCCTTCAAAATATTTTTGTTTATTTAAATTTGATTGTCAATTTACCAATATTTACTAGAACTTACGACAATTCAAAATGTTCAAATTTTAACCAAAAGTAGCATAAAAACTGAAGCAGGGGAATGAAGATGATACATAAAACTACCTAAATTTTGTACTAATCTACGACCCCCGCGGTCGCCACCAAACTCAATTAGATGTGAAAGCTTCTGTGATAGAAATTTTGGTGACAAACACCCTCTTTGTCATGGATTTTGTTCGCAAAAGGCCTTTTCCCCACTAGTGTAATTAGCCATGAGTTAAAACTTTGTTACTTGACAATAAAACCAAAAAACACAAATGTTGGAGCTTATCATATCTCAATCTACAATTTATCCAGATAGAGTTAGACGGGTGATATGAGTAATCGGTATAATTTATCTTTTGGAATCGTACGCAAATCAAGTTGTCTTTTCTTTTTCTTGTCACTAGTGGCACACCCATTAGTAGCATAGGCAGTTATTATGATTTCTACAATTTACTATCTTATGTTCTTATTTTTATTATATATATATTTTAAAGTAGAATGAATGGTTTTATGTTTATATACAAATTAAAAGAAATCAACCAATTATTTTATAATGATCTCAAAATTTAAAATTAAACAACTCTACAAATGACAATTATTTCAGAAACATACAATATGTAAACTCCTTGAAGAGAGCTACTCAAATATCCATATATGAATGATAATTCTTTCTAAAAGTTAACAATAAATCCCTTGAAAGAAATGCACTAAATATAATAATAACTTATAGTATAAACTTCATAACTATTTTTTACGAATGAATTCTGAAAAAGACATATATGGAAAGTAATGTAATTATTTGCTAATATAGTAAAAAAATTAATTAAAAGCAAATAATTCATGAATATATTATTTCATGATTTTAATCTAATTTTTTATAAGTTAGAGCATTTTTCATTTAAAAATTTGATATTAATTTATTTTATTTTAGATTTGCATGGGTAGTTGTTGTTTTTAATAGTTGTTTATATTCCTCTTTGTTTAAATTCACTATTTTCCTTTACTTTTACACTTTACACCAATAGTGAATTTTGTTGCCTTTAAATAAATTTGCCTTTGAGATCTTTAACTCAAATTCCCTGGTTTGCCCCTTTCTAGTCTTCAAATCTTCAAAAATGGTAGGGTAGCAAGTTTTGCCTCAATCGAAGGTCTAAAAGGCCTTCAAATTATTTTCAAAATGATAATAGATTGAATTGGACCATTTCAGATTGGTTCAAGGCAGGATAAATGCCGGACCAGATCGCCTGGAATGCGTACGCATCTGGAGATTTCTGGGTGCGCCAAACTATAGGTGGCATTCCCTGCATCAATTGGTTTTGGGTAACAGTCGGGTGTACGGAAGCTGTCGTGGTCTAGGTCTCGTCACGATCGCGGGCAACGGAAAGCGGTCTCATATTTGACAGAACAAGTGGACTTGGTCCACTAAGCAGGCCTGACTGACTTGCTTAGGCGGGTAGTGCAACGACAGCTTTGGTGGCTCTGGCGGTGGCGTTTCCAGTGGCTGAGGCTGGAAGCGATCACTCAGATTGGTGGATCTAGGATCGATGAAGCTTATGGGGGTGATCCGGTGGCCGGAGACACCTCAGATCAGCAGAGACAGCACCGAAAAGTTTTGGCGGAACTGGTTTTTGGCCCGACTTTGTCGCTATTTTTTGGCGACAACGGTTGCCGAATGTGAAGGGTCTTAATTTGGGTTTGTATTGGGCAATGATAGGGACCAATTGGAGGCAGTGGTTGTCTTGCAGTAGCTATGGTCGGCCGGACGGAGATTGGAAAGATGGCCGAATGGTGCTGTTACACTGCTCCGGCAGGTGTTTTTTGGGCTATTTTTCGGTGAGGGTGGCTTCCTTTCTTGCCGATCTCGACTTGGGTTGTGTCAGAGGTCTTGAGGGGAGCCCGGTGGAAGTGTCAGTCTGCCAATCAGCGGCCTTGGCTGGCCGTATGGATGGCCCAAAGTTGACTGCCTGTTGCTGTTTTCTATTGCTACGCTGCTCCGACGAGGCGCTTCTCAAAGCTTTTCCGGCGATGGAGGGCTTCTTAGGCGGTCTCTCTTGGCTGGGTTTTGTTCCCGCTTATGAGGGTAGTTCGATGGAGGTTGTGGTGTGGCCGAAGGCAGCTTGGGCTGGCCAGACGCACACCACCAAGCTCTGGCAAGGGGCTTTTCTTGGCTTGTTCCGGTGACGGCGGGCTTCTCCGGCGGTATTTTTCAACTGGGTTGTGTTGGGGGCACTCCAAGCTCCATGCCACTGGTCTTCGAGGTCACCGGAGGTGTTGGTCCAAGCAGGGGCTCCTCCCCTTTTACTTGTCTTCTCTGCTTCTTCTCTGCCATTCCTTTCTTTATTTTGCTTCTTCTCTGCTGCTCCTTTCTTTCTTTTGCTTCTTTCTTCCACTTCATTCACAGCAACGAACCCCTCGAACTCTTTCTAGTCTCCTGTGGTGGTCGATCAAACGAAGACTGGCTGGTTTTCTTGGTGATGGAGGAGTTTGTTGACATACGTCTTCGGCGGGTGGGGGTGGGGTTGGCTTCTTCTTCCAGTCTTCAACTTTGCTAGCTTGCTCTGCTCTATCCTTCCTCCTCTTCAATGCAACAGTGTGCCTCCTTTCGGACTTCACCGGCCACCAACAATGGGTTGTGGATTGTGGACATCTCTCCTTGGCAAGACTCGGCTTTGGTGAGGCAGTGACGCGGGTAGGGTGCAACAAATCTCCATGGCAGCAACGGTGATGATCAACAAGGCTTTGAATGAGCAAGGTAATGGCTCTTTGCTTTGCAGAAAGGGCTCCAACAGTCCATGGTGGCCAACTTCGATCGGTTGTTGGCGAGGGGCTCTCCCTTGCGCTTCTCTTCTCGATTTCTCCTTTCCTGCTTCTTTCTTCTCTTCTTCTTCTCTCTTTTTCAACACACGAGCCTTTTTTAGCGTACGAGCCCCCTTTCACTTCTCTTTTCTCTGTCATTAATAGAACCTTCAATCATTTTTGGTTTCTTGTTTCAAGCCCCCAAAATCCTCACTAGCTTTTCTTATCCTCTTATTCTTATTATCTTCTTCCTTTTATTTGAGAACCACCGTGGACTGACTTAGGTATCCGAATTGAACTTTAAGGAGCCACGTAAAAAATCTTAGGTGTTATTCCTTACACTCGACATTTTTTTTATCACACTGTTTCTTTGAGGGGCAAGGGCGCCTCGGTCCCATTGAACCCTATAACTCAACATGAAGCGAAATGTGATCGCGGGGGTGAAAAACGCTCTCCCGAACAATGTATCACATGAATTCAGACCCCTTAGATAAATCTATGGGTCATAGATTTATTTATTTATAATTATTATTTAGTATGAAAAAAATTAGAGTATAATTTTATCGAGTTAAAAATATTAAAAATAATTTTTTTAATTTTTAAAATCTCACTCAATTTAGTTTTTTATCCTTATTAACTCCTAAACTAAACTTATAACTTATTTTCAACATAAATTTAAAATTAGTTTTATCGAAGTGAATGAAAATTTGTTACTTTATAGTATAAACAATCATTTTAGAATGCCTTTCTGATACCATTCTCTCGGAAAAGATATTGGGCCAGAAAGAAAAGAAAAAAGCATTAGCTACCTCGTTCGTGCTCCCGTCTTTCCAGCTGCCGTCTTTCCCATCTATCTGTATTTATTCTAAGTGGTTCTGTATCCGTATATGGGCGATATAGTGTTTTTACCTTTGACTATGTTCTTAATGCATCAATGGAGTCAACTTAATCTTCATTTCTCAAAAGTGGTTAAGGTTATAGTGTTAATTTAAATACCAAGTATAATCCCAAAAGTAAAGAAAATGGAAATAAATAAAAACTTAAAAATATCAAGTTTATTTAGTTCATCACTCTTATCAACTCCATACATTATGGTTCCCATAGGACATATTCTATTATATATAAGTAGCGAAAATTTAACTATATTAACCATTTAATTAATAGCAAAATGGTGAAAACTTGGTCATGAAAAAACTTTATGAACATGGTTATGCTAAAAAGAGGAGGGGGAATTGAAGTGAGCTACACCTCATAGAGCTTATGTGATCAACACATCTAAATTTAGGTAGTGGGACCCACTAAATTGCCCTAATTAAAAGGTTAGCTCATATAAACTCTATGAGGTGTAGTTCATGTATATAAGATTAAAAAAAGGTTAAATAACTATGGTGAATGCTACTAACTGAAGTGTAACCAAGCTATTTATAACCCTAGTTATTTGCCATCAACACCTAAGGCAAGATTAAGTGTCATCTTTTATCGGTGGCCGCCAAGGCCTTGCCTTTGGTTTTATGTCATATATGACGAATAATATATTGAAGTAAGGGTGAGTATTTGGTCTAGTCAATTCAATTGAACTGAATTAACCGAATTACACTCAAAGGCTGGAGTTCATTGCCAAAATCAAACCACATTACCTTAAAAACCAAACCAAGCAGAACAAAAATATTTCAATTCAATCAGTTTGGCAATCAAATAACTGAATTATATAGTAAGTTATAAAAAGTAGATTTGTTTAATCGTTTAGTAAATAATTTTAAACATATATATCATATTAAACAAATAAAAATTCATCATAAAGATATTATAATTTCATGATACATATTATAAAATAAATTTTTTATAATCTTTTAAAAAATTTCGGGTACTTCGGTTTCTAAACCGATATATCAAGCTGCCTTTCAGTTTGTCTAAAACCCCTAGAATTGAACCTAGACTTAATTCCTAATAAAACTCGGTCCCGGTTTGATTCAATGTTTTCATTTTTGCCAAATTATGTTTACTCTTACTGTAACACCCCAATTCGGTCTTCTTGCGAACTGAATTGAAATAATGAACTTTAGGATGGTAATTCATAACCCATTAAAATGTAAAATCGACCTACGTGGACCTAGACCACTCAAGGCGTCAGAAGACAGAAACCCAAAGGAATCTCTTGTGGATACAAAAACACACAAATGCATCCAACAACATCTATAGCTTGGACCGTGTAAATAAGACATCCTAAATATGTTAAAGTTACAAAGAAAACTAATAATCCTGGAGAAAATCCAACAAAGTCTCCCCAAAACTAAAACTTGAAAAAAAATTCTCAACTTTTAAATTTTCACAAATTATAAAACCAAACACAAAACATTCCAAAAAATCCACATTCCACACACAAAAACATTCAGGGGTGTTCCACCTCGTTCACATCACTACACGAAACAATTACAACCAATTTTTTCAATCTTCAAACGGTTGGTTTACCTGGTCTTCACATGAGCCCTTCAACCTACAAAACAAAGCTGAGAAGCTCCTCCAACCCATATTTCTTCTTTGTTCCGGGTACTTGAGATTTATTCAACATTTAGTTCTAGGACTCTGAGGCTTGGAGAATTTTTCCACAAAATAGTTTATACTTGTGTGCCATAGAGTATTCTGTCTGCAAAACACAAAGATAAGGTTAGGAATAAACAACAACATAAATATCGAAAATTTTGCTTGCATTTCAAAATGGCCCACACATTTCACATCCACACAGCAGCTAACAACATCTCCACAATACAAGGAGGGAGATATAAACACTAAACAAACAAAAGAAGCAACACAAGACAATAGAGCCCAGGCCAGCATCTCCAAGCCTCCTCGTGATCCTTTCACCTAGGCCGGCCAACACCACAACAATGCACCTATATAAATGTAGAAAACGCATCAGCAATGAACGTCACTGAGTCCCAAATAAATAATAGGAAAAAATTAGCAAAACTAATAAATGGATAAAATAATTATCAACGAAAAAACTGAAAAGAACAAAAACTTCTCCACACACACAGAATCTAAATTATAATACGGCTAATAAGGACTAATCATAATCACAGAGATATTACGCACACGAACCAGAATACTCAACGGTAACGTGTTGGTATTAAGCATGAGCCAAAATCTAGTTGACGGCAACATGATTGTGGCCAATATGACCTCACTAATCACATATGAGGCATGACATAGTCTGGATATAGTCAACGGAAAGTATGCACATGCAAAAATGCAGAAATATACACTCTTAGTAGGTACTATACTAATAATATTGATCACATAATTAACCACTAACCGAGCACCACAAGTGGTACCGACCGGGCCCCTCAGTTAATGCCACGTTCCCATCCACCATGCGTGCACAAAAAATCCAAAAACTTATAAGGCATGGGTAGGGTTAATTCAAATATCGCTACAGTGCAATTTTTAAGCTCAATCTTGTATTTTCGAAAACTCAACAAGGGTTCTCAACTTTCCCGAGGAGTACCTGTTTACTCGATTGAAGTTTAGCTTTGACTCTGTCGAATGGGTTGTTTCTTGTATACCTGTTTCTATTGTGAGGATAAAGTCATAGAGTCCAACGAGAGCATTGAAGGTTGGATTGGAGAAGGGATTCTAACATTGAATGGCAGCTACCAGGAAGCATTGGACGAAGGAATAAACATCTTTTGAACCCTGCAAGCTGTATGCCTTTTTGAAACACTCTGACATAGTTGTGGAAACTATTTAAGCAGGAGAATACACGAAGTAATCAGTGACATGGGAATCTGGATCGCTAACTCTCATGAAATAACTGACAAAACAGAGTCTTGTCGGTAATCCATATGGTGTGAAAATTACAAATGGCCAGAGGAAGCTATTTGCAGCAATTTGACCACTCTTATCATCAACAGAGAATGGGAATTGGGAATAGGGCAAATTTATCTGCTTCGCATCCATGTCCAAACTGAGAGTTATAAAATTGAAGGGAGTTAAATTTAATGGAATTACAACTTCAGTTGGAGAACTGACAGAGCTGAGACATCTTGAGCTGATTGACTACCAGATGAGATTAGAAATCGGAGGAAGTTACAAGTGATGCATTTTTACAACTTCGAAGTGTATATTGATCTTCCAGAAGCGATTGGAGAACTCACTGAACTACGAATACTGGTATGCAATACTAGAAATATACCAACAGAGATTTATAAAAGCGAAATTGAAGAGCTGCCAAAAACTGAGGAATATGCACAAGTTGAGACAGTTAAGCCTTCCGATTAGAAATTTCAAGATACTGTCACCGAGCTTATTCCAGTGGTTGACATCATTGAAGAATCTATCAACTTGTTATGGAGATTCTTGGGGAGACAAGGGCATGTACGGCGATCTTGCTTCTTTTCTCCCCCAATCGTCATCCTTGCGATTGAGAATCCTAAGAATCGAAAGCTGCCGAATCAAGAAATTTCAAGTCCTCTCGACAGGCAACGATTTATGCTTCCCTTGGCTAAAAGAGCTCCACATTTGCTACTTCAATCAGCTAGAAAAGATGCAAATGGTGAATCAGATGGCACTTACGGGCATACGGGTTCTGCAAATAAAATTTTGTGGTTCACTGAAGCGCATCTCCGGACTTGAACATCTTCCGAACCTTGTGGAGCTCCAAATTCAGGATTGTGAGAAATTGCAAGAAGTGATCCAGGTGGCCGAGGATATAACGTTGTTGGATCATTCACCTTGTATTTGCTTTCCCAAACTTGAAAAATTAACCCTTTCGAGTCTTCCCCGGATGAAGAGTGTTAATATGTGTAATTGTATTAATAATATGTAGCCCATTGTCATACTTGGAATATTAAAGAAATCTCGGAATATTAACAGAGGTGGCTGTTAGTTGTTCCATGGAGATTGAAGGGTCTCAAAGCTTCTCGGAATATTAACAGAGGTGACTGTTAGTTGTTCCATGGAGATTGATAGGTCTTAAAGCTTCTCTATAAATTGAGCTTCATTTACATCATTCTAAGGAGGGCAAGACAAGCCGAAGAAAAGACAAGAAAAAGAGAGATAGGGAGAGATATAGAGATAAAAGAAGAGGGAAAAATATTCATGAGTTTATCTTATACGAAGAATTGAGAAAGAGTGAAATCTTGTAATCTCAATAGTATAGGGTGTGTGAGTAATCTTCTTGTACATCTCTATATATATTTGATGACTGTAATCTTTGGTTGAAGTAGTGAATTGTTCGTTGTTGCCCGTAGTTTTTGACTCTCGATTGAAGGAGGGTTTTTCACGTTAAATCTATGCTCTTTTGTGGTTTTGTTTTATCTTATTTCTTAGGTCTTATTTTCCCATTACCTTTTGTTCACTGTGGTTGATCTCCAATTTTGGGGATTTTTCTCAACATTTGGCGCCGTCTATGGGAAGTTTGGGTCTCATTCAATCGGATCTTGATTTGAGTGGGAGTCATGGCGGACAGTTCCAAGACTGGGAAAATTGAGAAATTTGATGGAACAAATTATCAATGGTGGAGGATGCAGATTGAGGATCATCTATTCGAGAAGCAACTACATCAACCACTTGTAGGTACCAAGCCATAAGCGATGTCAGCCGAGGAGTGGGCCTTATTGGATACGCGAGCCTTAGCCATCTTCCGATTGTGTTTAACACAGTCGATGGCGTTTAATGTCTCCAAATAGATGACCGTCAAAGGGTTGATGGAGGCATTAGCTAGTGTTTATGAGAAGTCGTCAGCATCTAACAGGTTATTTTTGTTGAGAAAGATTGTCTCTCTAAGGATGCCCGAAGGTAAATCTATTGCTAATCATTTGAATGATTTCAATAAAATTTGGGCACAACTTGAATTCGTGGACTTGACTTTTAGTGAAGATATTAAATCTTTAATGTTCATGTGTTCTTCGCCGGAGAGTTGAGATACGGTAATTACACCTATAAGTAATACATCAAAAGAAAAAGTAAAGTTTGATGAAGTGCTAGGTGTAATCTTGAATCAGGAGATGATGAAAAGAAGCATGGTAGATAGCACACCATCCATATCGGGCACAGCTTTGTCGGTGGACAAAAGCAAGGGCAAAGAAAGAGCAAGAAGTCAAAGTAGAGGTCCTAAGAACCGAGGATGCTCTAAATCCAAAGGAAAATTCAAGGGTAAGCCTACTTGTTGGTTTTGTGACAAGGAAGGACATTTAAAGAAGGATTGTCCCGAGCGAGTCAATAATGTAGCAAATGTTGTTGATGGTCATGAAGAGAAATTTTGTTTATTTCCTCATGTTGATTACAACATAGATACATGGTATATTGATTCAGGTGCTTCATTTCATTGTACTTCTCATAAAGAATGGTTTTGTGATTTTGTCAAGAGTGATTGTGGATATGTAACAATTGGCAATGGTCAGAAGTGAAGAATTGAAGGTAAAGGAGTAATTCATTTGAAGATGCATGATGAAGGTAAACTTATTCTCAAGGAGGTCAGGTGTATACTTGAATTAAAGAAAAATCTTATGTCTATTAACAAGCTGGACCAAGAGGGCTATAGGATCACATTCGAAAACAATCAGTGGAAGATCAGCAAAGGAGCATTGGTGGTGATCAAGGGGAAGGCGGTGGGTACACTTTACCCATTGTCTACCAAGGTAGATCAGTTTGTTTCTTTGGCAGCTGAGAAGAATGACTTAACAACGTTATGGCATAGAAGGCTTGGTCACTTGAGCAAGAGTGGGATGAGGATCTTACATTCCAAGAAGGTTTTGACAGGTATAATTGATTCTAACATTGATTTTTGTGAAGATTGTATTTTAGGTAAACAGAAACGGGTCAGCTTTACAACGGGTGGGCGAGAGATGAAATCCAAAAGGTTGGAGTTGGTTCATACGGATGTTTGGGGACCAGCCCATGATATATCTTTTAGAGGTAATCTCTATTTTGTTACCTTCATTGATGATTTTAGTAGGAAGACGTGGATCTACACTATTAAGAAAAAATCAGATGTCTTTAACATTTTCTAGATCTGGAAACAAGTTTAAGACTGAAATGTCTTCTATCGGATAATGGTGGAGAATATTGCAATAAGGTGTTTGACTCCTATTGTGAACAACCGGGAAACAGTGCCAAGGACACCACAACAGAATGGGGTGGTGGAGAGAATGAACAAGACCATCCTAGAGTGAGCGAGAAGCATGAGGGTTCATGCTGGACTCCCTTTCCATCTTTGGGGTGCCACAGTGGATACAGCTATCAATCTAATTAATCGAAGTCCATCAAGCGCCTTAGATGGAAAAATACTGGAAGAGGTATGGTCTAGTAAGAAAGTTGACTACTCTTTTCTTAAAGTCTTTGGTTGTATTGCATATACACATGCTGAAAGGGAATCAAGAAAGAAGCTTGATACAAAGTCCCGCAAATGTGTATTTCTTGGATATGGAGGTGACGAGTATGGTTATCAGATGTGGGATTTCGAGAACAATAAGGTGTTTCGAAGTCAGGATGTTGTATTCAATGAAGAGTGCATGTACAAAGACATGAAAGAAGAAAAGAATGAGGAGTCAAACGAAAAAGAATATATGGAGCTTGATGAGACAAATGAAGAGATGCCAAGTGCTAAAAATCAAGGATTTGTTCCAAGTGATGAGGAACAATTATCTTCTAGAAGAGACCGAACAAGAAGGTGAGTCACAGGCTAATCAACCAAATGATGATGAATCAGATTCTGAATATTCTAATGCACAAGTTGAAATTGATGACTCAGACCCTCCACAAGAGATAGTTGTTGCTCTTGAACCAAGGAGGAACACAAGGGTTAGAAAGCCTACTCAAAAATTAAATTTAATTGTACAATATATTTTGTATACTGATGCAGGAGAACCGGAGTCCTATGATGAAGCCATGAGTGACAAAGCTCATCTTAAGTGGGAGTTGGCCATGAAAGATGAGATGTCATCGTTGGAGAAGAATCATACATGGGAGTTGGTGAAGTTGCCGCCAAAAAGGAGGGTTCTACAAAACAAGTGGATCTATTGGGTAAAGTTTGAAGCTGGTGGTGTACAAAGGTATAAGGCAAGACTTGTGGTGAAAGGTTTTGGTCAAAAAGAAGGGATTGATTTTCATGATATATTTGCACCTGTTGTAAAATTAATTTCTATTAGAATTATTTTGAGTATTGTGGCTGAAAAGGGGTTATTTAGAGCAGCTTGATATAAATACAGCTCTCCTTCATGGTGATTTTGAGGAGGAGATCTATATGGAACAACCAAAAGGATTTGAAGTCAAAGGTAAAGAAAATATGGTGTGCAAATTGAAGAGAGTCTATATGGACTCAAACAAGCACCAAGACAGTGGTATTTGAAATTTGACAAGTTTATGTTGGATAATGGATTTGCTAGGAGCAATTCGGACCACTGTGTATATCTACAAAAGTATAATGATGGGGATTACATTATTTTAACTTTGTATGGAGATGACATGCTTGTTGCAGGGACATGTATGGAGAAAATTGTTAGTCTCAAGATGAGGTTAGCCAAGAGTTTTTCCATGAAGGATTTGGGTGAAGCAAAACAACTTCTTGGGATGCAAATTACCCGAGACAAGAACGACAAGAAGTTGTGGTTATCTCAAGAAGGGTATGTGGAGAAAGTTCTTGAGAGATTCAACATGAATGAATCCAAGCCGGTGACTACTACTTTGGGTAGTTTCCAAATGTCCAAAGAACAAGGTGCTAAGAGTGAGGAGGATAAAGCTCACATGAAAAAGGTGCCTTATGCTTCAGCTATTGGAAGTCTTATGTATGTTATGGTGAGTACAAGACCAGATATTGCACATGCAGTGGGAGTAGTGAGCAGATTCATGATGAACCCAGGAAAAGAACACTAGGAGGCAGTAAAATGGATTTTCGGGTACTTGAAAGGAACTTCTAATTACTGTTTGTGTTTTGAGGGTGATAATATTGATGTGCAAGGTTGTGTGGACTCGGACCATGCTGGAAACAGAGACAATGGCAGGAGTACATCCGGATACATCTTTA